>JAYJMB010077301.1:0-22625 GCA_036873735.1 Pouteria campechiana
TAAATTAGGGGAGACTCTGTCAGAATTTCCTCTGAATTTACCACTAGTAATGCTCCAGGAAGGAGGGGCGTTACACCAATGTATGGTTAAAATGGAATCAATTGACCACACCTTATTTCCCAATGAGGTATTTCCTCAAACATCTGATATACATAAGTTCAATGCTAATTTTAGCAAAAGTGCAATGATCACTTACTTCCTCTACATGACACAATGTATATTTAACATGTTTATATCCAAACGACTTATAACATATTTTCATTCTCAGTTGGGCATTGTCTCGAACATTCCCTCTGCATCATATCAATTATAACTTTTCAATTAAGTTTATCAAGGGAATTTCATTCACCATTATATACACTCTTCATATAACTCAAATAATATGTCATTCATCATAAAAACAAACCAATTGAGCCTTTAACTTTGATAAATTTATGAATCATAGACCCTACATAGGAAATCACCTTTTCAATTCAAATTAGGTTACTGTGCCAGAACATAGTCAGATTTCCCTTGGTCAAATCATCTTAAAAGATGTAGAAATCAATGAATTCATCATTTTACTCATTAAGTCCCCAACAATTACATGCAATTCCCCTAAAAACTACTATTCACAAATTTTCCAAAACCCTAATCATGCATAACTCATAATTTTTAATGCCAAATTAAGTTCCAAAACACTATCATTAACTCATTTATCATTTTCCCCCATGGAAATTACCCATAAACAATTAATTTTACCTTAGATTCCACTATTCATGAATAGTATGAAACCTTAACTTACAAAATGTCTAAATTCGGTTGGGGAAAAGTAACTTACCACCAATTCCATATGAAGAAGAAGGCCTTAAAGATTTTGAAGATAGAAGCTCTTGAATGGATATTTAGAAGATGAAACTCTTGACTTTGGGTGGAAGGTTTTGTAGAAGATATAGGCTCTTAAAAAATACTCCTTCACCACCTTTGAATTGTCCCACCTCTTCTCCTTAAATAGCCCTATTGAAAACTTGACCATTGGAGAAAGATGATCTTCATTAAATGTAGAGATGACGGTAGATGAGCAAAAATAATTGTAGAAGACCATTCTGAACTTGACATAGAAGAAGGTGAATAGATGGTTTGGGTAACTAATAGATGAGAAGATGCCACAGTTCTGACTATTTCATGATTCTGAAAAGAAGAATAAATCTTGAAAAATTAGTTGCTCCACTTTGTTTGGCGCTTCTTTGAATTTGTCTAAAGTTAATATTATACAAAGTCTCTTTTCTATCAAAATCTCTTTCTAGCAAGACAAAATCTCTTCATCTCCGACTTTGTCTATAGTTAATTTCAGACGAATTTGGACTTCTTCATTCTTGGACAAATATGCTTTCTTTTTGAACTTCCTTCCATATTTTTCCTTTCCACTATTTCTTCCAATAGTGTGATATTTTGAATAGAGTATTCAGATTGACATATTTGAGCATATTTCAAAATCTTTGTAACTCAAACTTTCTGAAATGTGGCAGATGGTAAGATCAAATTTCTATAGTCCTACACTTGAAAATTTAAATGGGTTTCTTGATGTTTGATTTTTGTTTAGTATTTAGAACCCTCAAGCATTTCGTTCTCATTCAAT
The DNA here is from genome assembly GCA_036873735.1 of Pouteria campechiana. Lineage (NCBI taxonomy): Eukaryota > Viridiplantae > Streptophyta > Magnoliopsida > Ericales > Sapotaceae > Pouteria > Pouteria campechiana. The sequence continues at coordinate 1,619 of JAYJMB010077301.1, forward strand.
GGATTATCTATTTTTACAATCCATAAAGGTTGTGGACCCCTTGAAAGAAGATTGTTGCAAGATATAACTGCTGTAGTGTATTGAATTTTTGATATTTGAAAATAATAAATTTTTGCTATAGTAACTGTAACAGTATCAAATCGCTATAGCACCACTTTTCCATAGTTAACTACAAACAAATTGATTGGCTGCCTATTTGTTTGTAGCCATTATTGTAGTAGGATACTATAGCAGCTACTATAGCATGTTATTATAGCAAAATCACTGTAACAAAATCAGTGTAGCAGCAATTTTGCACTAAGAAATTTCTGCAGTTTTGCTACTTATTAATTTGATCATAATATAATTATCCAAATGAGATGTGCATAAGTTGTAAAGTATGAATATATGCTTTGAATCACAGTAGGCATTATAGAATGATAAATAAAGTTGAATAAAATATGGATCAAGATTAATATCCCAATAAAGCACTTAAATCCAAGCATATATTTCTGCATTTGAAGCAACATTAGCATAAATCAATTCTTTTTGCAAGTTTCGATGTCATCAAAATCATACAATAATCCCAACAATCTCCCTCATTTTGATGATGAAAAAACTTGAAGACTTGTGACATTTAAAGGACATGCTAATGAGCCAATAGCAAACTTTCCATTATCTAATTGAAATGTGAAATCTTATGGAGTTTGATACTTTGACATGACATAGGTCATGACATATATGATTCTATTCTTCCCTGAGAGACATATCATGACATGTCATTTTCTTTCCGCCCACCACATGTCTTTCTTTATTCATCTCCCCATTTCTACTAAAATCAAAAAGGGACTATAGGATGGGGTAAGCCTCCCCCTCAATATCTCAAAGATAGGAAAGTTAATCACAATTATGTGCATGAGATAGGATTAAATCAATATGCTCCTCCCCCTTTTTGTCTACAATAGTGCTTCTTCTTTAAACAAGGCTTTTACCATTTGTCTCCCACTTTTTGTCTAGAGGATAGGACTTTTCAGGCACAACTATAAACATGAAGAAAAAATTTACTTAATGGGTCCCTAAAGAGTTCACAACCAAATGTGGATCTTGTTCCCATGTAGAGTATAACCATGAGCATGAGATAAGATTAGTTTTCAGGAATGTTAAGAATAGATTCATGTCATGGGCATCATCCAAATTGTAATTGAAGTTTTGAAGATATTTAAACAGTTTTCAAGCATACATCAATTCATATATCATTTCAAGGATGCATCAAAATTATAATTCTCATTTAAACATAAAGGACACTGAACTGACAGTCATATTTCACAAAGAGATTGCAGAAGAAACTTTACCACATCTTTTCAAGAATGAAAACATAATAGTTTTAATCATATAAGGTGACAAACATACATCATTTCAATCATTCAATAGTTATGATATGGCAATGCATGATCCTATTTGTTGTGTTTGTTTTTCTCATTAGTTTGTAGTTTCTTTTGAACAGATTTTTCTTTCCATTGATTTCTAAGATGCAGCACCTAATTTTCATGATTACTCAATCTACAATCTTTCAAGTAACTCACTAACAAATAGTTATAGCTAGAGTTTTCTAGTTTTCAGTTTCTAACCTATTCTACCCTTTATAATTGTTTAATGTTTTTCATTTAATCATGCATCAACGCAATTAGTTTTGACATGATGATAAAGAAATCATGGACACATCATTTCATATGCAATAAGCAATTAATAAAGTTTGTTTATGTTTCAGATGTCAAAGTCTATAAAGAAGCTGAAGATTATAACAGGTATCAATTTTAGGCAAATTGTAGTACTTATGAAGTTAGATTTGGAAAATGTGTTCAACATGAGAGTTTTATCCTTTGTTCTTATCTTTCCAATACATTAATATTTACACGATCCTAAGTTTGGATGATAAAGTTATGGATACATCATTGTAACTATCTCTTATAGCTGAAACTAGTTTGAAATTTCACTCTGTCAAAAAAAAGGCATCACTTTGAGTGGATTCATGGCATATAAGGAGGCTGATTTAGAAAATATGATCAACATTAAAGTTGTAGCCCTTCAAAGTTTCCATCTAACAAATCACAAATCACATAATTATGAGTTTTTATGAGAGAAATATGATCAAAACACTTAAACTGCTCTGAATAGTGCAGAAATTGCAGATAATGCAAAAAACAGCTTGAGATGAGACAAACATCATATATTATTTGAATTTTCTCATCATACAATTTTGAGTTGTTTATACTCAAATATTCTTACAAAAATTATGGTTATGAATAATAGGAATAATGAATAAGATGAAGTAATTCATGACATGAGCATAACTTTTAAGCATTCACAAATATTTAAGTTATTTTGTTAATTGTTTCAATCTTAGGAGTTCAAGCCTTAATGATGGTTACAAAAGGAATGATTAAGCATGAAATACCCATTCAAGACCATAAGGCTTGAGGTTTCCAAAACAGGCTTGACTATGCCTTAAGACTATAATGATATTAAGATTTGATTATTTTCATTTATTAATTTGAATTTTTAGAATGATTTAGTTTAAAATCCAAGGCAATCAATTCAGATGCATCAAGAATATACTTTTACTTCATTAAACAAATATGTATCAAGTTTGGCAAACTTATTTCCTTTGTCACTCCCTTTCTCAATTTTTGCATTTAAGACTCATAATAGACAATGCCAATCATGATTTTCCATTTCAGTTATTATTGCTCCTTTTGCTTTCTTTAGCTTTAAAGTGTGAATTGAGAAGAAGACATTGATTTTTCATCATTCTCATTCTTCTAAGTGCTCATTCGAAGCTTTTCCTGCATACACTTGAAAGATTCTTACACCTTTTGTTTTATTAGCAAAATCAATCATATGTGAGCTTTATGCAATAATTTAATAAATGCAATTCCTTTTAATATAGAATAGTATGCAATTAAGAATCTAAACTGCTCAATAAAATAGAATACATTTCATTATTTTGTACAGGTCATTCATCACTTAAACTATTTGCTTCTTATAAGTTCTGGTTCAATTTATGTTTCTGTTTTATGTCATGAATTTATTTGATTTAGGTTCTTCTAATCAATGGAAAACTATAATTTTTTGTTCATGTATACATGAAGCTATATTAGAGACAAATGAATTAAGATTATAAATGTAGATCATGATGGAATACAAAGCCAGTTGAGTTTAAGAATCATACCTACACTTACCTTTTCTCCTCAGCCTTAGATTCGTATCAATGTTGTCTTCTTCATCTATTATCTAAGAACCATTTGTCCTTTGTGGAGCTAGATCAATCTTCTTTTAATTTTTATCTTTCTTTAGTTCAATGCTCCTCACTGAGAGGTGATTATTTGTGATTTTAAAGGAAGTGAACTTCTTCTTATTATTGTTCTTGGTTGTTGATAACCCTCCTTTTCTTTTCCTCTTATTGTCTTGCTTTGAATTTTTGCTTACAACTACAATTTCTTCTTTGTCTTCTTCTTCCTTTGTAGGTTATTTTACCTTAACCTAAAAAGATTCCTTAATTGATTTAGCCTCTTTAATGTTTTTAGTCTTTTGAGGCTCTACAACATCTTCATCGGGTTGCTCCCCCTCAACCCATGACTATTCTTCTATTTGAGGTTACTCCTTCTTTTCTTCTACTTTGTTTCCTGTAGTCAAATCAATCTTGGTAGCTATAGTAGTTTCATTTGAGTGCAAATATGTTTCCCCTTAGAAATTGTCTGTAACTTGTCCAATATATCTTTTGCATTTTTATAGGTTAAGACATGCTTGTAGATAGTGGGGCCGAGAGCATGCAGCAAGGCATTCATAGGTTTGACATTTTCTTGCCTTGCTCTCTCTTTATCCTTTTTTAGGCCAAATAAAAATATTTTTCCATGACTGAAGGTCATTGGCCACAAGATTAAGTTCCAACCTTCTATTCCAATGTACATAGTTGGATCCATCAAAATGTTGAAGTTGAGAAGTGGAGTATCCTTTGATAAACATAGAGGATGATAGTATTAGGTTAGCCATGCGGATCTCTATGATTAGTTATGTAGCTCAGTCTGATATAACTTGTTGGGTTCCGTATGATGGCTTAACCCAAGAGGGGAGGGGCAAATTAGGTTCATAAAATTTTTTGGTTAACCCCTATCGAATTAATTTTCCTCTTTTCATGCATGTGTGTAATACAATTATGAAAGAAATAATGAAGTAAGAAAGCACTAGCAATCAAAAATAGCATATACACAAACAATATGAATTTTTATAGTAGTTTGAGCAACCTCCTTACTCCACTCTTCTAAGAGCACACTCTCCTTGTATCTTGGGTTCCACTATCTCATATAATAGAGTATAATAGTGCACCCATTACTTTTCTAGATTCCCACTCTAGGGAGCATAACCATAATGCTCCCAACACTCTTTTGGATTTCAGCTCCAAGGTGCATAAACATAGTGCTCCCAACACTGTTCTAGATTCAAGCTCTAAGGGGCATAAACATAGTGGTCCTAACACTTTTCTAGATTCCAGTTCTAGTGGGTGTAAATAAGTATTCCCAACACATTTCTAGATTCCAGATCCAAAAGCGTAAACAAGGGTTCCCAATACTCTTCTGGATTCTAGCTCTAAGGGGTGTAAATATGCGTTCTCAATACTCTTTTGGATTTCAACTCCAGGGAGTGTAAATAAGTTAGCTCTTATTTATACTCAAAAGTCACAACTCTTCTTAAGCCTTCTCCACACTACTAGATCAAGGCAATTACACAAATATAAGAATATGAAGGAAGGTTAAGCATACTTTACAGATTTCTCAATGTAAGCACAGGGGAAGATTTGAAGATTTGAGTGGCTTTTTATGTTGCAAAAGTTCTTCCATTAATGTATAAAGAAGAAGGCCTTAAATATTTTGAAGATTGAAGCTCTTGAATGGATATTTAGAAGATGAAGCTCTTGGCCTTGGGTGGAAGGTTCTGTAAAAGATATAGGCTCCTGAAAAATAATCTTTCACCACCTTTGAATCATCCCACTTCTTCTCCTTAAATAGCTCTCTTGAAAACATGACCATTGGAAAAAGATGATTTTCATTGAAAGCAAAGATGAACGTAGATGAGCAAGAATAAATGTGGAATACCATTCTGATAATCTCCCATTTAAAAACACCATCTTCTAATTAATTCCCAGCTACTTAGAGTCATTGTGCAATGCTGACCTTGACATAGAAGAATGTGAATAGCTAATTCAGGCAACTAACAAATGAGAAGATGCTATAGCTCTGACTGTTTCATGATTTTGAAAAGAAAAATATTTCTAACAAACTTAGTCCATCCACTTTGTCTAGTGCTTCTTTGCATTTGTCTGAACTTAATATCATACAAAGTCTCTTTCCAACTGGACAAAATCTCTTCATCTCCTACTTTGTCTGTAGTTAATTCTAGACAAATTTGGACTTCTTAATTCCTGACAAATATGTTTGCGTTCTGAACTTCTTTTCCATTTGCTACCTTTCCACTATTTCTTTAGATAGTGTGAGATTTTGAATAGAGTATTTAGATTAACATCTTTGAGTGTATTTCAAAATCTCCATAACTAAAACTTTTTTTTGAAATGTGGCAAATGGTAAAAGAAAATATCCGCAGTACTGCACTTAGAGATTTGAATGGGTTTCGTGATGTTTATTTTTTGTTTAGCACTTAGAACCCTCAAGCATTTCATTCTCAGTCAATAGATTGTCAATTTTTACAATCTAGAAAGGTTGTGGACTGCTTGGAAGAACATTGTTGCAAGATATAGCTGCTGTAGTGTATTGAATTTCTGATATTTGAAAACAGCGAATTTTCACACTAGCAAGTTACTGTAGCAAATCATTGTAGGACCTCTTTTCTATAGTTAATTATAGATAAATTGATCATATGCCTATTTGCCTATAGCCGTTACTATAGCAAATCACTGTAGTAATTCATTTGGTAATTTGTCTTAGCAATTTGTCGGTAGTTACTATAGTATGCATTGTAGATTGTCGAATGGCTACTATAGTAGATTTGTCTAAAGGTTATTATGGCTATTTACTTTAGCAATTACTATAGTAATTTGTTTGGCAATTTGTTTTAGAAATTTGTTTGTAGGTACTATAGCAGGCACCGTAGATCATTTGGCAGTTACTGTAGTAGAGTTGTCTGAAGGTTATTGTAGCTAATTCGTCCATAGGTCACTATAGCATGGCAATTTGTCTTAGTAGCTTTGTCTGAGCAATTTTACTTCATCTAGTACTATAGTAACTACTGTAGTAGTACTATAGAATGTTACTATAGTGAAGAGTCACTATAGCAGCACTCCTGCACTAAGAAATTTCTGCACTTTTGCTACTTATTAATTTGATCATAACATAGTTATCCAAATGAGATGTGCATAAGTTGTAATGCATGAATATACTCTTTGAAGCACATTTTCATATGATCCAAGGCATTATAAAATGATAAATAAAGTTGAATACAATATGGATCAACATGTATATGCTTGTGTAAATGATATCCTAATAAAGCACTTACAATCCAAGTATATATTTCTGCATTTCAAGCATTATTAGAATAAATCAGGTATTTTTGCAAGTTTTGATGTCATCAAAATCATAAAATGATCCCAATAATCTCCCCCTTTTTGAAGATGGCAAAAATTGAAGACTTATGACATTTAAAGGACATGCTAATATGCCAATAGCAAACTCCCACTATCTAATTGAAATGTGAAATCATATGGAGTTTGATACTTTGACATGATAATAGGTCATGACATATATGATTCTATTCTTCCCCTAGAGGCATATTATGACATGACATTTTCTTTGTGCCCATCACAAGTCTTTCTTCATTCATCTCCCCCTTTTTGTCAAAATCGAGAATTTAGGATGGGGTATGTCTCCCCCTTAATATCTCAAAGATAGGAAAGTTAATCACAATTATGTGCATGAGATAGGATAAAATCAGTATGCACTTCTCCCCCTTTTTGTCTCTAATAGTTCTTCTTCCTTAAACAAGGATTCTACCATTTGTCTCTTGCTTTTTGTCTAGAGGATAGGACTTTTCAGGCACAACTATAAACATTAAGAAAAAATTTACTCATTGGGTCCCTAAAGAGTTCACAACCACATATCGATCCTTGTCCCATACAGAGTATAACCATGAGCATGAGATAAAATTAGTTTTCAGGAATATAAAGAATAGATTCATGTCATGGGTAACACCCAAATTTTGATTGATGTTTTTATGATATATGAATAATTTTATACATCAATTCATATATCATTTCAAGGATGTATCAAAATCATAATTCTCATTTAAATGCAAAGGACACTGAACTTAGAGTCATATTTCACAAAGAGATTGCACAAGAAACCTTACAACATCTTTTCAAGAATGAAAGCATCATAGTTTTAATCATGTAAGGTGACAAATACACTCATTTAAGTCATTAATAGTTATGATATGACAATGAACGATCCTATTTGTTGTGTTTGGTTTTCTCATTAGTTTATAGTTTCTTTTAAACAAAATTTTCTCCCCCTTGATTTTTGAGATGTAGTATCTGATTTTCATGATTACTCAATATACAATCTTTTAGGTAACTCACTAAGAAACAGTTATTCCTTGAGTTTTTTGGTTTTCAGTTTCTAACCTATTCTATCATTTATAATTGTTTAGTGTTTTTCTTTTAATCATGCATCAACATAATCAATTTTGACATGATGATAAATAAATCATTGACACAACATTTCATAAGCAATAAGCACTTAGCAGAGTTTGTTTCTATTACAAATGTCAAAGGCTATAAAGAAGCTGAAGATTATAACTGGTATCAAATTTAGGCAAATTTTTGTACTTATGGAGTTAGATTTAGAAAATATGTTCAACATGAAAGTTTTATCCTTTCATCTTTCAAATGCATTAATAATTACATGATCCTGAGTATGAATAAGAAAATTATAGATAAATCATTGTAATTATCTCTTATATCTGAAACTAGTTTGAAATTTCACTCTGTCAAAAAAAAGGCATCACTTTGAGTGATTCATGGCATATAAAGAGGCTGATTTAGAAAATGTGATCAACATTAAAATTTTAGCCCTTCAAAGTATCCATCCAATAAATCAAGAATCACATAATCATTAGTTTATATGAGAGAATTTGTAATATCCTAGGATTTGAGGTAATGAATAATTTTATTATGAAATAATGGTGCTATTTTTTTTCATGAGAATTATTTAATAGTGCTATTTTTCTATCATGAGGATTGTTAGGAAATCATGTCAAATTGATACTCAATTGATGTGGACAAAATAAATCAACTTGCTATCAAATTGTTAAATGAAAAATGGGTTATATATTGTTAAATTTTTGTGCATTGATTGGTGCCAAATTACTATTTAATTTTATCATGATCAAGGGTGACTAGCATGATGTCTAAACATGGTGATTAATGATGTAAATTAATAAATTTAATGTGATTTTTGAAAATTTTACCCTTTAGAGTGGTTTTAGTATTTTTACCATAACTTCATTGTACAAACTTAGAATTGAGTGATAGTTTTTGCATTATTCAAATAATTTCAAGGAATACAACTTTTATGTTGACCATAATTCCCAATTATGCTTATATTTTGAGTCATAGGTCCTACAAAGTGACGTCACTTGGATTGGAGATGGTTGTAGTGTTTTGGCTATAACTTTTTCATAAGAAATCAGAATTTAGTGATTTTGTATTCATTAGAAAAGTCACAAAAAAGACAACTTTTGTGTTTATCACTTTTGATGAATCAGCCCCATATGTGCCAAATATTTGAGACAAGTAACATTTATTACAATGACATGTGTATTTAGTTAAAATTGGATTTTTATGAAAATCTTGAATGTTAATTGATGATCAGATTGCTAACCAATATAGGTGTGATTAAAAGTGCTTATATAGTTATTGAATGTGATGATTTAATTATACAAAAAAAATTATGTGATAGTGGGACATGATTAGAGGTGGAGAATTAAGAAGATGCCTGCCCAAAATTTTAATATTAATATGAGATGGAGTTTGGATGTGAATTTGGAACTTGAGAAAATTAGATGAGGAGATTTGATTAAAATAAAAGTTTTGTTAGTAAGTTTGACCCCTTGATCTTGTTACTATCATTTTTATGAAGATTATATTTAAATTTTGGAATGAATGAATTTAAAATCATTATGTGTTGAAGAATAAAGTGTTAATGATTGAGATTTAAAGTTATGCAGTTGATATATTTTGCTATCCAATATTGGGCTTAAATTAATCATTTCATGATGTAAGACTCATCCCACAGCTCAGATTTAGGAAATAGGGTAAACATATGAGTGTGTGGAAGAAAATAAGAAAATGAATTATTTGGAAATATTCACCCATTTGGTGAATAGTGTGTGAGAACCCTAATTGCTCTCCCATAAAACTCACGCCTCCTTCTCCCCACCTCAATGCAAATAGCTTGCTTCTTTCCTCCATCTCAATGTGAATTCATTCCCTAAATTCTACAATAAAATTTCTTTCAATCAATCCTAAAAGGCAACAAGGTCGCAACAAGATTTCCATCAAGCATTCATCAAAATCAAGTAGAAAAAACAAATTGGAAGTGGACAACAATATTCCTGATTTTTCCAAGTCAAAAAGGTGAGTTTAATTCCATTGTTTTGACTTATTTTGATTTTCTAAATCATGAATAATAAAGGCTATATGATGTTGGAGAATTTGATCAGAAAATTATGCAATTTAGTTGTGAAATTCGTAGGTAATATTGGACCCTACAAAAAGGGTATGAATTGAGTAGTTTTGGGTATGATTTTCATATAAAATTGAAGTGGATTAATACTATAATGAAAAACCCTAATTATTTTCATGAAATATGTGAAAACTAGGGCTGTTTACCTAGTTGAAGATGTGGTGAATGTAATTTATGAATTTAAAAATGATTTATGTGTTGTATATGATAAGATTAATGTAGATTTATATTGGCATGAAAGATAAAAATGAAAATCATGAAGTAATGGCCTGTTTACTTTTTGGAGATCATGTGGAACATGTTATGAATGATTATGGATGATTAATGTGTTTAATCATGTCAATAATTAAGTAGAATCATATGAAAAGTTAACTAGGATGAATCATGTATGAGAATTTATCAATGGAGAGTCAATTATGCAAAAGTTAGGGGCTGTTTTGCAAGTGCATGAAATTAATAAGTCACAAATTGAGGAGCATGGTAATTAGAGTAATTGTTACCTTAAACGATGATGCATAAAGTGTAGAAGCATTGGATTGATGAATCGAAATAAAAAACACTAGAATTGAACTTGGTTAAGGTGGTGCTAATGAAAGGGATATTAATTTATATAATTGTAGCATGTAAGCAATTTAATATATTATGATGAATGTAGGATTTGAGACTTGATTGAAAGAGTGGGTTATTTTGGTTGCTTGGCATAAAAGGAAGAAATCCAAATTTGTAAATAATTGAGCTAAGTAGGTTTTTCTCAGATTCATGCATTATTGGACATGATCTTGTGTACTGGCATATGGGCACTGAGTTTTATTGATATTTGGTTTGAATGCTGTGTAATTGAAATTACAAAACTAATTTATGTTTGGATTTGACCACATGCATATTATATCATGATTTGAGCTTTTATTGTATTATATTGTGATTCGATTTTTGGCCATTTGACATGATTTGAGCATAGTATTAGCATGCATGTGGTTGAGTTATAAGAGTAAATATATGTTATATGCTATGTGGCATAGTTTATAGCCTATGGCTTGTTTATTGCCTATGTAGCATGTGTAGCCTATGTGGCTAAATGGTTACCTGTGTGGCTAATTGGTTGCCTGTGTGGCATATGGAGCCTATGTGGCTAGATGTTGGCCTTGATGGCCTATGATAATGATATATTGAGATTGACATGGTATGATACTTAAATAATATTGAATTGTAGTCGTGAGTCTGATACACTTGAATTCCTCAGTAGATATGGTTGGTCTTAGTGAGCCTGTTGTGATCCTTGTGGAGCAATGAGGCCAGGGCACTCCTGCGACTTTGCATGGGTGGTGAATTCTTGGCACTATAGGAAGTGGACGTGGCACTATAGGAAGTGGACGTGGCAGGCTTCTTGCCAGGATGCAGGGATGGACCATCTGCACATCGAAGAGGGGGAGAGTGATTTCTTTGACTTTAGTAAGTCCTAATAATGATGCATTGATAAAATATATGTCTTGATGACGATATCATAATGATGTTGATGTACATGAGTCTTGGTTATGAGTATGACTCAACGGTAATGATGTATTTCGAGAGTATGTCTGATCAGTGAGTTAGGTTCTAGAAACAAAGACGTGTATTGTGGACTTGGATACATGTTGCATTGTCATGACATTTAGCATACCTTGGATTTATACATTGCTTGGATTGAGTATATGTATCTAAGCATTCTCTTCCCTTTGACTATTTCTTTGTAGTTTTCTGTTTTGCCTACTTACTAAACTATTTTGCCTACTTACTGAGTTTGCTCGGACTCACACCGTTTTATCATCATTTTCAGTTGACATGCCAAATGATAGAGCCCAACTAGGGGTTGGCACTCATGATTGAGAGTAGGGGACAACATCTATGATGTATAGATGAGTTAGAGTTTGGAACTCATATGTGGATATGACATCTAATGTGTATAAATTTGTAATTAAAAAGGTTTCAATTTTTAAGGTGTATTGGATACATATGATATAGTTATATTAACATGTCATTATGTGGATTATACTTATATATTTTTCTTATAGGTCTGGTTGTGCCTTGCCATTATAATGCTGCTTACTGTATGATTCTAGGCAGTGTGGGAGTTTGTTGTGTTAATTATGATAGTGATGTGCTGTGAGAATAAAATATACAATGTTGTATAGGTGCAGAAACTCTTATCTTTCAAGGGTGACTCTCTCAAATTTTCCATAGAACCCTTCTCCAGGATAACATATAGTCAAAACGAATAGGCCCCTAGGTAGGCTGTTACAAAGTTATGATCAAAACACTTAAACTGCTCCAAATAGTATGGAAATTTCAGATAATGAAGAAAACAACTTGGGATGAAACAAACCATCACATTTTATTTGAATTTTCTCATCATACAATTTCAAGTCATTTATATTCAAATATTCTTACAAACATTATGGTCATGAATAGTAGGAATAATGAATAAGATGAAGTAATTCATGACATAAGCATAACTTTTAAGCATTCACAAATATTTAAGGTATTTTGTTAATTTTTTCAATCTTATGAATTTAAGACTTAATGATGGTTACAAAAGGAATGATTAGGAATGTAATACCTATTTGAGACCTTAAGCTATGAGGTTTTCCAAACAGGCTTGACTATGCCTTGGGACTATAATGATATTAAGATTTAATTATTTTCATTTATTAATTTGAATTTTCAAAATGATTTAGTTCAAAATCAGTGAATTCATCTTCATTCAAATCCAAGGCAATCAATTCAGATGCATCAAGAATATATAACAATATAGTGCATGCTTTAACTTTATTAAACAAATATGTATCAAGTTTGGCAAACTTATCTCCTTTGTCACTCCCTTTCTCAATTTTTACATTTAAGCCTCATAATAGATGATGCCAATCATAATTTTCGATTTCAGTTCTTGTTACTCCCTTTTCTTTCTTTAGCTTAAAAGTGTGGATTGAGAAGATGACAATGATTTTTCATCATTCTTCTTCTTCTAAGTGCTCATTTCAGGCATTTCCTACACACACTAGAAAGATTCTTTCACTTTTTCTTTCATTAGCAAAATCAATCAGATGTCAGCTTTATGCAACAATTTTATAAGTGCAATTCCTTTTAATATAGAATAGTATGCAATTAAGAATCTTGACTACTTAGCAAAATAGAATACACTTCATTATTTTGTACAAATCATGCATCACTTAAACTATTCATTTCTTATACAAATGTTTCCATTTTCCTAGGTGTCTTTAAAGTTCTATTTCAATTTGTGTTTTAGTTTTGTGTCATGAATTTATTTGATTTAGATTCTTCTAATCAATGGAAAACCTTAAAGTTTTGTTCACGTACACGTGAAGCTATATTAGAGATAAATGAATAAAGATTATAAAAGTAGATCATGACAGAATATAAAGCCAATTGAGTTTAAGAATAATACCTACACTTACCTTTCCTCCTTGGCCTTAGATTCTTGTCAGTGTTGTCTTCTTCGTCCATTATCTAAGAACCATTTGTCCTTTAGTGGAGCTAGATCAATCTTCTTTTATTTGTTATCTTTCTTTAGTTCAATGCTTCCCACTGAGAGGTGATCATTTGTGATTTTAAAGAAAGAGAACTTCTTGTTGTTGTTGTTCTTCCTTATTAGTGACCCTCCTTTTCTTTTCCTCTTATCATCTTGCTCAGAATTTTTGCTTACAACTGCAATTTCTTCTTTGTCATCTTTTTCCTTTATAGGTTGTTTTGCTGTTACCTAAAAAGATTCCTTAATTGATTTAGCCTCTTTAATGTTTTTAGTCTTGTTAGGCTCTACAACATCTTCATCAGGTTGCTCCCCCTTAACCCATGACTTTTTCTTTTATTGGAGGTTAATCCCTCTTTTCTTCCACTTGGTTTCTTGTACTCAAATCAATCTCAGCAGCAACATTAGTTTCATTTGAGTACAAGTCAATTTCCCTTTAGAAATTGACTGTAACTTGTCCAATATATCTCTTGCATTTTTATAGGTTAAGACATGCTTGCAAATAGTGGGGCTGAGAGCATGCAGCAAGGCATTAATAGCTTTGACATTGCTCTACCTGATCCTTATTTAGGCCAATAAAAATAGTTTTCCATAACTAAAGGTCATTGGCCATAAGATTGAGTTCCAGCCTTCTTTTCCATTATACATAGTTGGATCCATCCAAATGTGGAAGTTGATAGGTGGAGTATCCTTCGATAAACATAGAGGATGATAGTATTGGGTTAGCCATGTGGATCTCTACAATTAGTTATGTAGCCTGCTTTGATATCACTTGTTGGGTCCCGTAAGATGGCTTAACCTAAGAAGGAAGGGGAGAATTGGGTTTATAAATTTTTTTGCTTAACCCTTATTAAATTAATTTTCCTCTTTTCATGCTTGTGTGCAATGCAATTATGAAAGGAATAATGAAGCAAGAAATCCCAAGCAATCAGAAATAACACACAAACAAATAACATAAACTTTTATAGTAGTTTAGGTAACCTTCCTACTCCACTCTTCCAAGAGCATACTCTCCTTGCACCTTGGGTTCCATTATCTCATATAATGGAATACAACAATGCAACCAGTACTCTTCTAGATTACCACTCCAGGGGTGTAACCACGGTACTCCCAGCACTCTTCTGGATTCTACCTCTAGGGGGCATAAACACACTGCTCCCAATACTCTTCTAAATTCCAGCTCTAAGGGGCATGAACATAGTGCTCCCAACACTCTTCTAGATTCAAGCTCTAAGGGGTGTAAACAAGTATTCTCAACACTATTCTGGATTCCATCTCCAGGGGGCATAAACAAATGTTCCTAACACTCTTCTGGATTCTAGCTCCAAGGGGCATAAATAAGTGTTCTCAACACTCTTCTAGATACCACCTCTAGGGGGTATAAATAAGTTAGCTCTTGTTTGTACTCAGAGTATCACAACTCTTCTTGATCCTGTCCCACACTACTAGCTCAAGGCAATTACATAGATATAAAAATAGGAAGGTTAAGCATACTGTACAAATTTGACAATGTAAGCACTGGGGAAAAAATGAAGATTTGAGTGGCTCTCTATGTTATAGAAGTTCTTCCCTTTATGTATGAAGAAGAAGGCTTTAAAGATTTTGAAGATTGAAGCTCTTGAATGAATATTTAGAAGATGAAGCTCTTGGCCTTGAGTGGAAGGTTTTGTAGAAGATATAGGTTCTTGAAAAATACTCCCTCACTGCCTTTGAATCATCCCACATCTTATCCTTAAATAGCTCTCTTGACAACTTGACATTGGAGGAAGATGATCTTCATTGAAAGCATAGACAAAGGTAGATGAGCTGGAATAAATGTAGAAGACTATTCTGATAATCTCCCATTTGAAAACGCCATCTTTTAATTAATTACCATCTGCTTAGAGCCATTTCGTAGTGCTGACCTTGACATAGAGGAAGGTGAATAGCTGGTTTAGGTAACTAACAGATGAGAAGATACTACAACTCTAACTATTTCACGATTCTGAAAAGAAGAATCAAATTCTGACAAACTTAGCCACTCCACTTTATTCGATGCTTCTTTGCATTTTTCTTAAGTTAATATCATACAAAGTCTCTTCTTTATCGAAGTCCTTTTCCAGCCAGACAAATCTCTTCTTCTCTTACTTTGTCCATAGTTAATTCTAGACAAATGTGGACTTCTTCATTCCCAGACAAATATGTTTACTTTCTGAACTTCTTCTTCCGTTTGTTTCCTTTCCACTATTTCTTTGAATAGTATGAGATTTTGAATAGAGTATTTAGATTGACATCTTTAAGGATATTTTAAAATCTCTGAAACTAAAACTTTCTGAAATGTGGCAAATGATAAGAGAAAATATCTGTGGTACTGCACTTGGAAATTTGAATGGGTTTCTTGATATTTTAATTTTGTTTAGCACTTAGAACCCTCAACCATTTTGTTCCTTCAATGGATTGCCTATTTTTACAATCCAAAAAGGTTGTGGACCACTTGGAAAAAGATTGTTGTAAGATATAACTACTGCAGTGTATTGAATTTCTCATATTTGAAAAGAATAAATTTTCACTATAACAAGTTACTATAGCAAATCACTGTAGCACCACTTTTCTGTAGTTAACTACAGACAAATTAATCAACTTCCTATTTGTTTGTAGCCGTTATTGTAGCAAATCACTATAGTAATTCATTCAGTAATTTTTCTTAGCAATTTGTCCATAGTTACTGTGGCAAGCATTGTGGATCATCTGGCAGTTAATGTTGCAAATTTGTCTGAAGGTTACTATAGCTATTTAGTTTAGCGGTTTGCTTTAGTAATTCATTTGACAATTCATCCTAGCAAATTGTCCATAGGTACTAGTAGGCACCGTAGATCGACCAACGGTTACTTTAGCAGATTTGTCTGAACGTTATTATAGTTGATTCATCCGTAGGTCACTGTAGCATAGCAATTTATCTGAGCAGCTTTGTCCGAGCAATTTTACTTTGTCTGCCATTGTAGCAGTTACTATTACATGTTACTATAGCAAAATCACTATAGCAAAATCATTGTAAGAATGTTCTTGTACTAAGAAATTTCTGCACTTTCGCAACTTATTAATTTGATAATAATATAATTATCCAAATGAGATGTGCATAAGTCGTAAAGCATAAATATATTCTTTGAAGCACATTACCATATGATCCAAGGCATTATAGAATGATAAATAAAATTACATACAATAGGGATCAAGCTATTTATGCTTGCGTAAATGATGTCCCACTAAAGCACTTACAATCTAGGCATATATTTCTGCATTTGATGCATCATTAGCATAAATTAGTTCTTTTTGCAAGTTTTGATGTCATCAAAATCATACAATGATCCCAACTATCTCCCCCATTTTCATAATGACAAAACTTGAAGATTTATGACATTTAAACGACATGCTAATGAGCCAATAGCAAACTTTCCCCTATCTAATTGAAATGTGAAATCTTATGGAGTTTGATACTTTGACATGACTATAGGTCATGTCATATATGATTCTATTCTTCCCTGGGAGACATATCATGACATGTCATTTTCTTTCTGCCCATCACAAGTCTTTCTTTAATCATCTCCCCCTTTTCGTCAAAATTAAAAAGGGACTTTAGGATGGGGTAAGTCTCCCCCCTTAATATCTCAAAGATAAAAAAGTTAATCACAATTATGTGCATGAGATAGGATAAAATCAATATGCTCTTCACCCCCTTTTTTGTCTACGATAGTTCCTCTTCCTTAAACAAGGCTTCTACCATTTGTCTCCCGCTTTTTGCCTAAAGGATAGGACTTTTCAGGTATAAGTATGAACATGAAGAAAAAATTTACTTGATAGGTCCCTAAAAAGTTCACAACCACATATGGATCCTTGTCCCATATAGAGTATAACCATAAGCATGAGATAAGATTAGTTTTAGGAATATAAAGAATAGATTCATGTCATGGGCAACACCCAAATTGTGATTGATGTTTTTATGATATATGAATAATTTTCAAGCATACATCAATTCATATATCATTTCAAGGATGCATCAAAATCATAATTCTCATTTAAATGCAAAGGACACTGAACTTATAGTCATATTTCACAAAGAGATTGCATAAGAAACTTTACCACATCTTTTCAAGAATGAAAGCATCATAGTTTAAATCATATAAGGTGACAAATACACATCATTTCAGTCATTAATAGTTATGATATGACAATGAATGATCCTATTTGTTGTGTTTGGTTTTCTCATTAGTTTATAGTTTCTTTTGAATAGAATTTTCTCCCCCTTGATTTCTGAGATGTAGTATTTGATTTTCATGATTATTCAATCTACAATCTTTCAGGTAACTTACTAAGAAACAGTTATTCCTTGAGTTTTTTGATTTTCAATTTCTAACCTATTCTACCCGTTATAATTGTTTAGTGTTTTTCATTTAATCATGCATCAACATAATCAATTTTGACATGATGATAAATAAATCATTGACACAACATTTCATAAGCAATAAGCACTTAGCAGAGTTTGTTTCTATTATAGATGTCAAAGGCTATAAAGAAGCTGAAGATTATAACAGGTATCAAATTTAGGCAAATTTTGTACTTATGGAGTTAGATTTGAAAAATGTATTCAACATGAAAGTTTTAACCTTTGTTCTTATCTTTCAAATGCATTAATAAATACATGATCCTAATTTTAGATGAGAAAGTTGTGGATAAATCATTGTAATAGTCTCTTGTAGCTAAAACTAGTTTGAAATTTCACTCTATTGGCAAAAGCTGTCACTTTGAGTTGATTCGGGGCATGTAAAGAGGCTGATTTAGAAAACATGATCAACATAAAAGTCATATCCTTCAAATTATCTATTCAATAAATCGAATATCATTTAATTATGAGTTTATATGAGAGAGTTATGAAAAAACACTAAAACTGCTCTCGATAGTGCAAATATTTTAGATAATGCAAAAAACAACTTGGGATGAAATAAACCATCACATATTATTTGAATTTCTTAATCATACAATTTCCAGATGTATATGCTCAAATATTCTTATGAACATTATGGTCATGAATAGTAGGAATAATGAATAAGATGAAGTAATTCTTGACATGAGCATAACTTTTAAGGATTCATAAAGACTTAAGTTATTTTGTTAATTGTTTCAATCTTAGGAATTCAAGCCTTAATGATTGTTACAGAAGGAATAGTTAGGCATAGAATACCTATTCAAAACCTTAAGATAGAGATTTCCCAAATGGCCTTAGCTATGCCTTGGGACTATAATGATATTAAGATTTGATTATTTTCATTTATTAATTTGAATTTTTGAAATGATTTAGTTCAAAATCAGTGAATTCATATTCATTCAAGTCCAAGGTAGTAAATTCAAAATGCATCAAGAATATATAACAATGTAGTGCATGCTTTTACTTCATTAAATAAATTTGTATTGAGTTTGACAACCTTATCTCCTTTGTTACTTCCTTTCTTAACTTCTGCATTTAAGCCTCGTAATAGATGATGCCAAACTTGATTTTTTATTTCAGTTCTTGTTGATTCTTTTTCTTTCCTCAGCTTGAAAGTGTGGATTAAGAAAATAATATTGATATTGCATCATTCTCCTTCTTCTAAGTGCTAATTTCAAGCTTTTCCTGCATACACTTGAAAGATTTTTGCACATTTTCTTTTATTAGCAAAATCAATCAGATGTGAGCTTTATTCACTAATTTAATAAGTGCAATGCCTTTTAATATAAAATAGTATGCAATTAAGAATCTAGACGGCTCAACAAAATATAATACACTTCATTATTTTGAACATATCATTTATCACTTAAATTATTTGCTTCTTATATGAATGTTTTCTTTTTCCTAAGTGTCTCTAAAATTTTGTTTCAATTTTTGTTTCAGTTTTGTGTCATGAATTTATTTGATTTAGATTCTTCTAATCTATGCTAAAGTTTAAAGTTTTGTTCACATACACATTAAGCCATATTAGAAATAAATGAATAAAGATTAGAAATGTAGATCATGATAAAATATAAAGCCGGTTGAGTTTAAGAATCATACCTGTACTTACCTTTCCTCTTTAGCCTTAGATTCCTATCAATGTTGCCTTCTTCATCCATTATCTAAGAACCATTTGTCCCTTAGTGGAGCTAGATCAATCTTCTTTTCTTTGTCTTGTTTCTTTAGTTTAATGCTCCTTACTAAGAGGTGATTATTTGTGCTTTTAAAGGACGATAACATCTTCTTGTTGTTGTTCTTCCTTGTTGATGACCCTACTTTTCTTTTCTTCTTAACGTCTTGCTCTAAATTTTTGCTTACAACTGCAATTTCTTCTTTGTCATCTCCTTCCTTTTCATGTTATTTTCCCTTTACCTAAAAGATTCCTTAATTGATTTAGCCTCCTTAATGTTTTCTATCTTTGGAGGTTCTACAACATCTTCATTGGGTTGCTCCCCCTCAACCCATTACTGTTCTTCTATTGGAGGTTGCTCCTTTCTTTTCTTTAACTTGGTTTCTTGTACTCAAATCAATCTCAGCAGCAACATTAGTTTCATTTGAGTGAAAATCCATTTCACCTTAGAAATTGTTTGTAACCTATCCAATATATCTATAGCATTTTTATAGGTTAAGACATGATTGCAGATAATGGGATAGAGAGCACGCAGTAGGGCATTCATAGCTTTTACATTTTATAAAAATAGTTTTTCATGACTGAAGGTCATTGGCCATAAGATTAAGTTCCAACCTTCTATTCCATTGTACATAGTAGGATCCATCAAAATGTGATAGTTGAGAGGTGGAGTATCCTTCGACAAACATAGAGGTTGATAATATTGGGTTAGCCATGCGGATCTCTATAATTGGTTATGTAGCTCACTTTGATACCACTTGTTAGGTCCTGTAAGATGGCTTAACCTAAGAGGGGAATGGTGAATTGGGTTTATAAAAGAATTTTGCTTAACTCTTATTAAATTAATTTCCCTCTTTTCATGCTTGTGTGCAATGCAATTATGAAAGCAATAATGAAGCAAGAAAGCATAAGCAATCAGAAATAGCATACACATAAACATCATGAATTGTTTTAGTGGTTTGGGCAACCTCCTTCCTCCACTCTTCCAAGAGCACACTCTACTTGTAACTTGGGTTCCACTATCTCATATAATAGAGTACAACAGTGCACCTAGCATTCTTCTAAATTCCTGATCTAGGGGGCATAACGATAGTGCTCCCAGTACTCTTCTGAATTTCAACTCCAAGGGGTATAAACATAGTTTTCCCAACACTTCTAGATTCAAGCTCTAGGGGGCATAAACACAGTGCTCCCAACACTTTTCTAGATTCCAGCTCAAAGGGGGCATAAAAGAGTGTTACCAATACATTTTTGGATTCCAGCTCCAGGGGGCATAAATAAGTGTTCCCAAACTTCTTCTAGATTTTAGCTCCAAGGGGCGTAAACAAATTTCTCAACACTCTTCTGGATTCCAACTTTAGCGAGTGTAAACAAGTTAGTTCTTATTTGCACTCAAATAGTTACAGCTCTTCTTGAGCCTAGTCCACTGATGGCCAAAAACTTGATGGCTCAGGTTTTAAATAACCTCGCAAGTGCACGGTCGATATGTAATTTAGTGTGCTTATGCAAGGGTCGATCCCACAGGGAATGGCAAAATTAACTTGTTTAGTTGTAGTTATTAGCTAACT
>JAYJMB010077312.1:0-14033 GCA_036873735.1 Pouteria campechiana
ATCTTATCTTTATAACATTTGGCAATTTTTAGTCTTTCTTTTTCATCCTGTAAGCCATTTCCCGGTGTTGTCTGTGCATTTTGCTTATTGGTACCACTAGTTTCCTGTAATTACATACTCTTCATTTGCATACAAAGAAGGCTTAGTTTGGGCAAAGCCTAATTGTATGATGACTCCATTAAGCGGTATACTGTTTTGCTATAAGATATTATTGATTGGGGATGATATCAGCAGTGGAGATAATAAGAATAAATAAAACAAACACTGATTATCTATGAATGTCCTGATAACTTGTAGAAGAAATGCAGACTCATTGAAAACGAGCGACGAAAATCATCGAACCAAGGCATCCTCTCAGACTCATCCCTAGCTGCTCATCCCAGCATAGCAAACGCTTATTGAAGTTGGCCATCTACCAGACAACGACGAGAGTTTTGAAACGCGTCCAGCCCAACTGGTAAACGGGATATACTGTAACTTGGGTGATTTCGTTCCAACGAGGGATTGAGACCTGCTGAGCAAGGACCAGCATGGAATATGAAAACACCTATTCTGATTTCTGACTCGACCATGTTTAAAATTTAAATGGCACCAGGCACGTTCCATAAGAATATAGGCACATGAGATGAGACATGCTGCATGCAGTGAATCTCACTTGTAAGAGGCTAGTGCACTTGGAAGGCTATTTCTCCCTGACTCTGTAGATCCTCAATGCTCGAAATTCACATCCAACAAAATACAGGTCCATAACGATATAAAATGGAAGATGCACGGTGATATTCAGTTCCAAGCAGGAATAACAGGCAGAACCCAAAATCACATCTTCACAAGCATATGGCATGCATGCTAATCCAAGTGGGCAAACGGTGCATTCCCACCCAAAAATCACGTTTTCCTTTCCCATTTGTTTCAAGTGCATGCAGGGCACATCCTCCATCAGTCAACTGTCCAGCTCTGCTCCACTATCTCGCGCACTCTTCGGTTGTACTCACGCTTGTTCTCGCTGAACATGCGGGCAGCCTCAGAATTTGCAGGGGAATTTGGATTCGGGTCACAGAGCAAGGACTGAAAAGAGCGCATGCCACCATCTTTAGTTGCAACTGTGGAAAGTACACGAAATGAAAAACAAAAGGAGTTCTCAGCCTAACATACACTGCTGGCGATGCTGATGTGCAGTGTTCCTTAACGGACTGCTGAATATTCCAGTTTGTCAACACAATTGGGCTACTGTATATGGAAAATGCATAAAAATCTTACGGACTGGAACATGGTCAATTTGTTCACAGAAAAAATTGGAGAAATTCTTCTCTTTTTTATGGATTCAAAGACAGCTCTTTTGCCTGTAGTTTTCTCTTTACCATCTATTATGTTGATTAAAGTCTGAAAGAGCTATACAAGGACAATTTGAAATTTCCCTACGGTCTTGTTAAACGATAAGATCATCCTTGAAAGTGTGAAACAGAGGAACATGATCACCAACCCCAATTGAGCGGGTTAAGGCACAAAGCCATAATTATCATTGACTAAAGAGATTTTTTTTTAAGGAGGATCATATTTTACTATGCAAAAAAGCAATAAAAGAAGACAATTACTGCCAAGAGCACTAGTGAATGCAACACTGGTAGGAAACACTAGAACAACATAGCACATCATGTTTCTATTGGATTTTTTTACATGAGTGGCATCAATGCATGTTTCTACATCCCTAGCTAGTGATATCTGTAACAAGACTGCTAGCCAATACTCAGAACACTTTGTCAGAGAACAGTGCAAGGAACCAAAATAACACTTCACCTATAATCTTGGGCCATCGGTAACACAGACATACATGAAGTCAAAATCACATAATCTTCGGCTCCTTTGAAAAATAATCCAATGGGTTCTATCCACAAGCATGGACATCATGTTATTAAAATATTATTGTTTCCCCAAAAGTTGCTTATAATGAAAGCTGATGAATGGTAATAATCAAATTTCTTATCAAATGGGATTTGCTAAATAAAGCAAATAATTCCTAAAAATATCAATGACCACGTTGATAAACTATTTCCGGAACGAAAAAAAAAAAACAAATATAATAACGACCATTGCAGCTTGCATACCCTAAATGAAAAGCATAAAAATACCAAGTTTATAGCTAGAAAATCACAGAAATTGTAAAAGGAAAAACCTGAATGGAAGTTAATATGGCTGCCACATCATAGATAGGGCTCCACTGATTCTGTAATATATCCAAGCAAATGCTACCATCTGCGTAGACTGATCAATGTATAACTCCATCATTAGATGCTTGCGAGAAATATTTAGAACTTGAAGAATGCGTTGAGCATCAAGAAAGTTTTTTTTTTTTTTAAAGCATTATAGAACTTCAACCCATTTTAGATGTAAAGCATATAGATTTCAAGGAACAAGATTCTAATGTACTGTTTGGATGGAGCATCCGTGAGACAAATCAAACTGTTGGAGGCTTATTAGGATAATCCTCTGTGAACTGCAACATAAGCTTAAATGTACCTAAGAAACTCATACAAGAAAAACTAAATAAATAAAATAAATTAAAATAAAAATAAATCTGCATGTGGCTAATGCAAAGAAAATTAAAGCATCACAACCATAAACCATACCTTACTTGCTGTTTTACATAAACCAGTACTTTAAATTCCATATGCTACAATAGATACATTCCATTAGAACCTCAAATCTGCTCTGATGGCAATGTCCCGAAGCAACATGAGCTCCCACAAAAGCAAGGCAATCCTTTGGACCTGATCCTGATGTCTCCATAACTAAATGTAAGTTCTTCACCTTTTGCAATCTCTCTCGCAGCAAAGCAGCAAAGGTTTGGAAGCAATGCACCTGTCTTCCTTACCAAGACCGTTGACAGATTGCCTCCATCACATGAATGGTTGATGAATCGAGCGACATTCCCCACCCTGGTTGCATCAATGTTTACCCTCAGGCATGCTTTCCCAGAAGGTAAATGCTCACGCACAACCAGAAGTGCTGCAGAAAATGGACGCTGTGATGCTAGTTCGTCATACTCCTGTTGACGTCTTTGGGCGTCTTTAGTAGTCAGAAGTTCACCTAAATGGACAGTAGCCATGTCAGCAAGTACTAAGAGTTCAACAGTAACAATTTAGAAAAAGAAGAAGAAAAAGGAAAAAAATAGAAATGGAAAATGAAAAACATATGGATGATGTCTTGCAAATGAAAGCGCATCGAATGGTGCAGTAATCCTTGGACGGGAAGAATTCTATACAATGACGACTTATTAACTGGAAATGGGCCTCACAGTTTGTTGATCATGGTGGTACTCGTGGTATGTCAAAATTTCAAGATCATCTGAATGGTTACTGGAACCATCCACCATCAAGCAAGAGAGAGGTCAAGATTAGATAAGAGTACAAGCTCTGATGGTGGACATCATATGACCAACAAGGCAGAGAATAAGTTAAGCCATATACCCTCTATGCACAGCATCTGATAGAGAGGGAATATTAATTACAAAGTTCCAATTAGGCTAGGCTTGGCCAGGCATTTAGTATCATCTGGTTCATTCAAGTTAATGGAAGGACCAATTGTTGTGTCAGTCCTCTGCTCCAAAAGGGTCAACAAACTATATCACTACATTGAGCAACAATCATGACAAATGTGGGAAGGAACATTCTCCACAGGCCTAACAGATGCAACAGGATAGGCTGGAGAATAAGACATTGTTATGGTCTACTTCATGGTATCACCCTCATCTCATCAGCATAAAGACAATATATCTCTAACCGATGGTAGCAATAAATCCCCATTAGTGATGTGGTGAATACTGGCAAAATCATCAGTCCCTGCTGGTCATCGTAAGCCAATTATTTGTCAAAATCAGAGATAAATTAAACATGTAAAGAAACCTCAGTGCTTTGGTTTTATTCATTATTTAGTCAGTTAATTCATCAGCGAATTAAAAAACTCCATCGTTTTTATTGTAATGAGATAAATCCGTACAATTTAACTGCTCGATACGATACCAGGAGGCATGTTTTGCTTAATTAGAAAACCGATAAATTGAAGTTGGATTTTTTTTGTTTCTCGTTTTTTTTCCCACATGAGGTGTAATTGCGATACCTGCATATTCGCATATGAAATCCCCAGAGCGGATTAACTGTGCAGCGTGCAAGCCCCATCCTTTCCTCAAATCCCTGACAATGGCCAATCTCACCACAATCCCTCCCTGCGTCAATCGATGCTCGCACCTCGTACCGCAGGCGCAATTCGCGCCGCATTCTGTCATGACATCTTCTACCCCATCGGAGGGAGAGTGAGTGATACAGGAACATTCTGCTGCTTCTTCAGAACCCCTTTTCCCACAGCAACCATCTCCCTCACAAGAACATCCGAATCCATAGCCGCTGTCTAGTTTTGTAGATTCTGCTTGGGTGGTCTTTGGACCACCCCAGGTCTGGACAGGAAGGGGTGAAGAAGATGAGGAGTGGGGGAGGGAGATGGGAGTGTAGATGAAGTAGGAGTAAGGGTGGAGGTCGACGGTGTTAACGAAAGGGACGGGATACTTCTCGAAGCCTCGGGAAGCGTCTGATGATCTTGCGGCGGTAACGGAAGTTGAAATGCGATGGAAGGCTTTGGAGGTTAAAGACAAGGATGCGATATCTGGAGGAGATAGGTAGGGAAGGAACAGCTCCGCCGCTTCATTCACCACCGCCGTCTTTGCATGTTTGTTCATCGCTTCATACATCACTGCCGGCTTCTCATGTTTGCTCATCTTTGTCACATTCCACGCAGCAGCAGCAGCGGTAAAACATTGATTTAATTGCCAATTTGATTTATCTCTCTCTCATAATTTTGTAAATATGTCTCTTAATTTTACAAAAGGGGTATTTCAAAATCAGTCCCCTTCTTTTACCTTCAATTCCAAATCCATCATCACATTTACATTATCCCCAATCAATCCCCATTTTCCAGCTTTTGTTCCCAATCTGTTCCCAATCCATCTCTAATGCCCCTGCAGCCAGAAGCATGACATTTCTGCCCCTCTACACGATTCGCATGTGTGGCATCCTACCCTCTTCTCTCTCGCCTTCCTCTCCCCAGCGGCTCTCTTCCCCGGCAAATGGCCCCGCCCTCCTCTCCACTCCTCATCTTCAACGTGCGGCTCCTTGCAGCTAGTTTTAGCATCACCACAAGCATACTTTGCCCAATCTAAACCCATTAATTGAATTCACAACATCCAACACCAAAATCTAATATCATCATAACTCAATTCTGTTTTTAGTCTATCGCAATGTACCAAACTTAATACATCACCTTCTTTGACAAGGAGAAGCCATTCTAGTAACTGCCCTTTTAACCACTAGTTAGCAACCTATAGATCATAACTAGCTGCATATTTGGACCAACGACGCTTTCTGACAAATACTAATTTAACTTTTGGAAGCGATTCAAACGCATATCATTGAAGCAAAAGTAAGTATAGTTTTAAGCTTAGTGTTGAGTTTGAATTTAATGTTAATTATTAGTGCCAAAATAGAGGGTATTACAAAGCACAAAATGAAGCAAGATTAAGAGATTAAATAGATATAATAGTGAAAGCATACAAGCACATAAGATAATAAGTACATAAGGATTTATTGGTTTGGTTGTTCTTAGCACCTACTCCACTCTCAAAGATATCAGTAACTTTGGGTTTCACAAACCATATGTGGAATCACTTCTTCTTTGGTTTATAGAGATTACCGAGAACTCTTATACCACTTGGTTTCCTTGAACTTACTAGAATTTTTATATTTGTATTGTTGGTTCCCTCAAGTTTACTAACAAACTTTTTAAACAACTTTGTTACAAAGATTTCCTTTTTTATAGCAAGAAACCCAATTAACCTCAGTAAAGATTATACAAATATAATGTTTCTTACTAGACAGAGATGTACAAAAAATAAGCTCAAATATAAAGAATAAACAATAGCTTTATAGTGATTCCAACTTTTCTTATGATGGATTTGATATGGCTTGAAGCTAAGCTCGTAGATTATTAGAGGACTTTTGTCCCGAATGCACTTGGAGATTTGATTTAGTTTCTTATAATTAATTTATTTGTAGCACTGAGAACCCTCAAGTTTCTTTTTTTTCTTCAATGGAACTACTATTTGTAAGTTCCGAAGAGGCTTTTGAACGTCCTTTTGAAATCTAGCCATTGTATCTCAACTTTAAATAGGACCTGGTCACTAATTTATAAATGCTTTCTAACGTATTTAGGTAATTGGCTTCTAGAAGACCCAATTTGCTTCTCTTTACATGAAGTGACATAAACATGTAGCAACTTTGTTTTGAAAATGAATAGTACGTCGAGTGTATCCAATTCCATTGTTCAATATTTTTCAACACCATGTAGAGCTACATGGACTTTTTGCTTTATCTCTTCACTCCTTGACTTCATTAGAAATGGAAGAGTTCCCATGGCTGCAAATGCTGAGAATCACTTTCTAGCTGGGAAATGTAGCAAAGTGCTGTCACATGATGTACTGAAATGCGGTTCTTATGTGTTTTTCAGGCCGAATTGCAGATGCAAGAATTGGCTAATGTGATGGTGCATAACTTATTAGTATGTTGTTCCTTCCACCTCTTGAAAGGTTTTCGTTTCAGATAATTTGTTATCTTTGCCCTGTCAATTTTATGTGATGTCGAAGCCAAGTAATGGAGTCACTTGCAGCATTTTATGCCTTTTATATGGAACCTATTTGTCATGTATAAATATTGCTCCCATGTAAAACACCAGTTGTAATAGGTAACTCCACATTTTGCTTTGCTGTGATGTAAGGTTGCAACACATCCTATCAAAGATAAGGCTCCAACTACTCCAGTCTTTATCATCTGGGTGGCTGAGCCTACTGACATCTTCACCTCCATCTTGAGCTCTCCTTGCTTCGTGACCAAGCAACATCATAGTCTTTGTTATATTTAGATTCCCTTCTTTGGTCAAGAACTTTCTGACGCTTGATTTTCTCAATTTCCGATTCAGCATCTCTTGCAATATCTCCTCTCTCTGTGGATCATCATATTTTGAACCAAAACTTAGGATCGCCTGGTGCCTGATACCATTGGGTTTTAGAAGTTTGAGGAATAGGGGAGAACTGAGTCTCAAATACCTCTAGCATCACTAAGAACAGCATTCTTCATATTGATTTATTGGAGAATTATTGCCCGAGCATTTGGAGACAAAATACCAAAGAAAGTAAAATGATATAAATGGATTTTGGGTGATATTATCGCCAACTTATCACTATTTTATTGCCATTTATAAATAGTTTTAAATAGAAAGATATCTAAATCAATAATGTAATTAATATTATTGATAAAAGAGAAGACATTGAAATAATGGACAAATATATAAAATTTAAATATTAACGTAAGCATCCCTCACTAAAATTTGAGATTCTTTTCCTTAAGATGTTGTATCTTGTGTTATATTGAGAGAGCATTTGTTACAAAAGGTTGCAGATAATTTAATTTCATATAATTTGATATTTAAAATTATTAAAATATATTTGACTTCAAAATATTAAATTTGAAATGTGTGCCTTCATGCGTAGATCAGCACCTCTGAAGGGACGGCTGCCGGGGCACATATTACGGCTTTGATATTGAAATTCAAAAAATTTTAAGTTTAGAATGTATATTAAGGTGGTTTGGTTAAAACCCGAAAAGGTAAGGGAGGATGGATTGACAACTTCCCCCATTCAGTGATTCTTCAGATTGAATGCGTTATCAGGATTCTATGGCTTCAGCGAAAATGAAAGGAAGATAATCTAATTCTCTCAATTAGAGCGGTCCAATTGGAAAGCAGGGACGAACATGCAATATCATGCATTCTAACGTTAGACCTTGACAAATACATGATAAGGTTTGATAAATTATTCTAAACGATCATTCATTGATGGCCCAACGAATTGAATTCTTTATGGATTAAAAGTAGCAAATCATGACAAAAATCGGGAGTTCCTGAATCAGATATTCAGAAATTGATTCAGGGTGGGTGATACTATGTAAAATCCATGAAGAAAATCAATAGAACACCATGCCTCCAACAATAGCACTTTGGAGCTGTAATAAAATGGTAGAAATTAAAAATTTTGAAATCTACCATGTAAAGAGAACAAAACTCAACCGCGAAATGACGAAGGAAAATGAGGACCGCATGAATAAATTACACTTCTTTTCACTTCCAAAATGATAGAGACAACTGATGTTCGCCAACTAGCAGTAAATGTGGAGAACTCCGCAGTCTGCATTTGGGTCTGCCTTGAATTCAAGGCATGAACGAAATGTAATCAAATTCCCTGTTCCCCATAAGACTTTTCTAAGACCGGTACGCCAGGCCCATAAATCATACGGCACCGATCACCAAATGAACTGACAAGACGAGAAACCACCTCCTTGAAGAACATGGATGCCACCTGTCACCCAAATAGCCATGCAAGCATGTGTTAGTTTTATCCTAGCATGACCCAGAAAGACTTGCAAAGGCATGAAAAGAACTAGGGCAGCATGGCCTGTTGGGTGCTAACCCCACAACTCATGGACGGCCCCCAACCTCAAAGGTCTTTTCTGTATCCAACTGCTGTCACATAGGACGCAACATTAAGACAAGGCACAAATGCTCATCATTTCTCTTATTTATGGAACAATTTTCACTTGAAATTCATCATGATGCAGCAGAAACAAATGTCATATTAAACGGATAATAGAAGTCTCTTGGACAGGCTTAAAATCAGTATAGCTCTCATTAACGAGCATAACAGCCAACTAAGCCAAGACCACACCATCAAAGTGCGCACAGTAATTTCATAATGCACTAACTAACACTATCCAAATCCTGTGATCAACTATTCAAATATTTCCATGACTTTAAATATATTATACACGAATGAGACAATTCAAACAAACCAGAAGGGAAACAGCTTCCAGTTGAAGAGAACCAACATTAGAGCCTTGGTATGTGCACAAATGTACAACACAACTCACCATCAATGAAATGGCATGTAACATGGATGAGATCCAACCCATTTACCAAATGATTATCGCTAAATGGACACTTGTTTCGCCCTAGAAAACAAAACAAACATGTGGCCCACAACAGTCTTGGTCGCCTTTCATAAATGACATGTATTGCAGGGATGGATGACATTTATGAAATGATTATTACTACATGGATGCCCACTGAGCACGTGCACTTGTTTCAACCTAGAAAACAAAACAAACATGTGGCTCACAACAGTATTGGTTGTCTTTCATAGATCCAACTACTTCAAACATTCAGGACAAATTCTGAATGGACCAGCTTTCTTCCATGAAGAGACATCTAACCAATATAACAGCACCTATGAACTGAATATAAACAAAAACCAAATACCTGGCGGTAGAGTGGTGACTGAAACTTAAAATCCACCAAGAAGTAAAGGTCACAGGTTCCTGGAATTGGTCCTGGATTGAATTCCCATATGTTTATCAAATGGTCAAAAAGGCCACTTTCTGATGCAGTTGTCTGCAAAAAGGGAGAAAAAATTCAAAACTAGAACAAACCAAAACTATGATGAACAGTAGGCAGACAATGGCAACTAGTTTATTCCAATACTACAAACATTGCTTGAGTTAAGCACACCAACAGAAACTGGGAAACAGACTAACAAATATTCGGTTAACATTTAAAGTAGATTATCAAAATATATGCATGTTCCATAAGAGACATTGAATCCACTCTTTTAGATTGATGGTTCACAATTAAACAAAAAACAACCACCACAGCCATTCTTTGCAAACTCACAAATACAATGCCAGATGCATAATGCATACCAATGAAGCTCCTCAAAACATTTGTATTGGAATTTGGAAATTTAAGAATCATGGCCTATGCCACTAATTCAGTCTGCAAATCATAAAGGCAGAGGGCATAAGACATATTTTGCATTTCCTTTTCTTGTGTCCATGCAAACATTTTCTTCCAACGCATCATCGTTTTAGAAGACAATTATCTGTTGCATATACATGGAAATCAAACAAACTCCAATATTATTATACTAGGCTATAATCTACCCAAACCTGCTAACTAAACAACTAAACAATACAAGGCATGTAG
This sequence comes from Pouteria campechiana, assembly GCA_036873735.1. NCBI lineage: Eukaryota > Viridiplantae > Streptophyta > Magnoliopsida > Ericales > Sapotaceae > Pouteria > Pouteria campechiana. The sequence goes on from JAYJMB010077312.1 coordinate 10,132, forward strand.
AATCCCATGGTAGAAAACAGAAAGACACAGAGCCCTTAATTCATTGGCTAGAATAAAAATGGAACTGCGTTACCTTTATGTAGTTTGGTTTCTTCAATTCCACATGAGAAATATAGCTCTCAACCAGGAATTTAAAACCAATTTGAAGCTCAGCATCAAAAGGCCCATCATTATAACGGCGAATTATTTGTGATCGCTGACACCATGGAACAAAATCTTCATATAAGTCAACTGCAGCAACAACTGCAAATAACTGCTCTGGAGAATACCTAATTATTGTGAATCTTGTTAGCTTAAAACAAAAATATGAAGCAGCATAGCCAAGAAGGATGTAAAGCCACATACTACAGAGAAACAGCAAACATGATTCCAATGAACCAAAGCAATGGGCACCCTCCCTGTTATGTTCAGAAATATAATTGAAAAAGTTGAGAGTAACATCCACCATTAACTTCCAATATATATGCTAGGATGTACATGTGTTATTTCAAAACAACAATATCCATTCTGTATGCAGTGTTCTAAACAATTTACTTGTGTGTTCACTCCAGGTCTTGACTTGGTTCCATAACTTCTGTTCAGAGAGCCAAAAGCAATGCTAATTGTGTGCAGAGCACAAAAAATTCATGCAAACCTCTCCATTTATTAGATTTGGGCATACGGGATCAAGTTCGACAAGAACATGGTTCAGCAAGAACATGTATTAAGGTGGGCCACATGTAAGAAAGAAAGGTTCAATTTTTTTCCCACTAGTGTGGAGTTCATGGGGTGAAATTTTCATATATATATATATCACTTGCAAAAGATATACAAAGGTATGGTTGAAATTTTTTTAAAATAAGAAAAAAAACGTGAAAATTGTTTACTCCTCAAGATCTCTCAGAAAATTGACCATTAGACTGGGTAAAGGCAGCACCATGCAAAGGAAGATTGGATGATATAGTGTTGATAACAACAGGAAGTATGATTGTAATGGAAGAAGTGGTTTTAGCCACTCAAATTCTTCTCAAGGAAGCAATGGTGACATCAGCATCATCTATCTTAAAGTGAAGATAGATGATGTTGATGCCATTCCTGTCCATGATGCATCACTATGACACTGGCATCATCTATCTTAAAGCTGAATTCTATGATGGAAAGGAATGGCAGAATAGGAATTCCCCAGTTGAACCCAATTAACATGGAAATATCTAAAGATGATGATGACAAAATAGTGACTGAAATTCAGCTTCAGCAAGAAGCTTATCTTATCCCCTATAAAAATAATCCTGACATCTACCTCTCCTAGAAGAGAAGGGCCATGAATCCAAGTTTTACAAGTGAGAAACAACATGTCTAACAATGCAACCTCTTATGAGGAGGAGGATTAATTGGATATTTCACGATTAACAGTCCTAGTTTGCAGTGGCAGAGATATAATCTTTCCATTAAATGTAGACTTCCTGAGGGTGACAATCATTGAGAGTTAGTAAAAGATGATAAAAAAAAAAAAAAAAAGAAACCGAAAAAAAAAGCAAGAAAGGAAGTCCATTAAGATGGGGAAAGATTCAAGATTGTAAACTCAGAATAGAGCCTCATCAGTTTGCAAAAGTTAGTGTCTATGTTTATGTTATGTTACAGGAGAATCTTATTTGTATTTGGAGTCACACAAGCAATGGATGGAAAATAAGATGGGTAGAAACTATAACCTGCAGGGGCTGTACTCCCTTCTCTCATCTTTTTCATAAATAGCTGCCTAAATTGAATGATGTCCATTGGCAGAGGATCCAATAAGTCAAAATTTTTCCAACAGACAGATTTCAAATGGGAAAGGTACAATAACTTGTTGGTTGATTGAGATCTGTTCACAGTTAATCAACATCTGAAGCTTTAACCCAATTAATTGGGTCAGCTACATTTAAATGTTCCACCACCCGATTTTATTACAAACAATATCCTTAGTCCATAAGTTTCTTAGCATTTTCTTACTCACTCCACCCTGTCCTCTTGAGTTTTTCCTTTGCCTTTCAAATCCTTCAATTTTAATTATTGTTGTCCTGCCAGGAGCGGTTCTTAGTTCTTAGACTACATTGAACCAGGCAAAACCATTTAAATCCACTTTCTGTCATCTTATTACATAGTGGTGCCACTTCAAAATTTCTCAAATGCATTCATAATTTGAACTTCCCCTGGTATGCCGTATAAACTATAAACATCTTATTATCTTCAGTTCAATGACAGCAGTACAATGAATGTGCTTTTTCTCAGAATCTTCAGCCCCATGAAGCATAGATAGTCTGATAACTACCACATAAAATGCAACTTCACTGCGAAAAGTGTTAAATTTTGACACAAAACCCCAAGGGCACATCTTTTCTACTTCAATCCAACTTGAATTCATTAACAATGTCCTTCTCAATCTTGCTGCTCTCACACACAGAAACATGCATGCATGCAGAAACAGACACACTTGAACCGGGAATTCTAAAGCCAAAAACTGAAATAAACAAAATACGAAAAATCAGAGTAGCGCACATTCAAAACTTTCATCCCCATGTTCATGTATATGTTGTATATGTTTGAGACTGACTACTACTACATGGTATGCATTAACAGAGTAGGGCACATTAAAATTTGTCATCCATATGTGCATGTTCAGGTAGTATATGTTTGAGACTGACTACGTCTGCAAAGTATACAGTAAGGGATCCATGAATCAAGAAAGCAAGTGAAAACTTACCCCAGAACACGCCTCTCCTCATGTATCTTGGAAAGCACCTCGCCCTCCTCTCCATCTCCACAGCCAAGAAAACACCTGGTCTGGACAGCATTATTCCTGCTTGACTTATCATTCCTGCTTAGGAATGATAAACTCAGAGCCCTTTCAGGATTAGTTAATTTATCAACTGATGGAGTTTCAATGCCCACGATGCTAGTCAATGCTCGAAGAACCCCAACTCCCCAAAATTTCTCTTGATTCCTACCAGAGCTTCTCAGCAATGCTACTCCATTTCTGTATGTTAACAGCCTTCCAAATGCCCTTGAAGCTGATAAAATTGGCGACATTGTGAAGAATAGAGCCTTTCTTTGCCTTAAAATGACCAATCAGATACCGCTTTATATTAATAAGATTCTCCACATGTTATGAAAGACAAAAACCATTTCAATTATTAGTACAAGTGAAAAACCCCATAAACTATATTTTCTTCTTAAAATCCCCTTCTGACGAAACCGTAGCGATTGATTCAAAAGCTAGAATTTTTGAATTCGACTCGCTTCAATGAAATCATTCCCTGAATCATGTCTGTACCAGCATCATAGAACCCTCCGTAGCAATATCAAAACGAAAAGATCCATTCTCCTGACCACCGCAAAAGAGATCTAGCGGTGCTTTCGATCCCTATCCGAGCACGAAAATCGTCGGAAGCAGAACCTTAACCGTGTCGAATCCGCGGAACAACCCTAAAATGCCGAATAACACAATAGGAGATTCACAGAAAGATTTGGAAATAAAGAATTCAACTTCCAAACTGAAAATCAAGAGGAGCGAATTCTCGAACAGATTCCCCAAATCGAACTAGACGTGAGAAACCGCAGGAATCGAACAGGTGAGGCACAGTGGTAACGCCTCAGATACAGAGCTTGCAATGGGATTTGAATTCAGAGATTGTAGACAGAAGCCGCTGGCTTTCTATGGCGTAGTGGTGAGGGATTTTCCCGTGGCAGAGATTTCAGGAGATTGGAAGGAAATAAAAAGAAAAGAAAAGAAAAGAAACGCAAGGAACGCTAAGAGCTTTTTGCGCTTTATTTTAATGGTTTTGACAGAAAAGTGGACCGCTTGGTCAAGAGCGGCTGTTGTGTTTTGATGCTCTGACCAAGGGATGTGTGAAAGCAGCGCAGAAGATTTTTTTAATAATAATAAT
>JAYJMB010077323.1:0-22608 GCA_036873735.1 Pouteria campechiana
CATTCCCCAAGCTCCAAAAATCATCATTCTAGACTCGATGTTTAGGTGATTTGAGCTAGAAATATTCTAGATCTCTATGTGATATCATGGGTTTATTGATCAAAACCTCATTTTCTTGCTATTTGGGCATGCCTTCTTGGCTGGAAATCCTAGTGGACATGATTCATGGTGGATTTGTGGAGTGTTTGGACTCAAAATGATGACAAGATGAAAGCCATGCTTGAAAACCTAGGTAGATCCTTTTTCCCCACCCGATTTCATGGTTTTGCTATGTTAGGCTTTATACTCCAAATTCATGAATAGTAATTTTGGGAGTTTTTGCATGATGTTTAGGTTGAATTCATGAGGAAAATAAGCAAATCATGATTTATGATATATTTGTAATGATTTAGACTTGGAAAAAAATTATAATTTTGGATAACCCCAATTGTAAACAATAACCCTTGGAATAAAATAGAAATGAATTCATGTAAGTTGATGGGAAAAACTATTAATGGGTTGATTTTAGTATATTTGGCATGATTAGGACTTGATAAAATGGGATTTTTCATTGTCCATGACTGTGAACAGTAATTTGTGAATAGTAAATATGGGATTTTGTGTAAAACATTATTATATATAGTTTAATTGAATTAGAAGATGATTAGCATGTATTTGAGGTAAATTCAAGGTTAACGATGCTATGAGTTTTTTACGTATAGTTGGGAACGAAAATCCCCTAGCCCATGTTGTTAAAGAATTTGTAAATAAATGATGCTTGCAGGTTGTTTGATGAAATGGGTTAATGAGAAACCATATATAATTGAGTAATTTGATTGTAGTTTGTGATCTATTATGAGCAAGATGATATCCCAGTGTAATAAAGTGCATAATTATGGATAATTATAAAGAGTATTAAGTCAAATAGCCTTATGGCTAATGTTGGAATATATTTAGGCACTTGAGACATATGTAAACTTATAAATGGATTGGGTTATGGTATTTGGTCATGGTATTTCATTTTGTTAATAAGAAATAGTCATGCAAATTAAATCATGATACAAATGATATATGAGATTCATATGTTATGTATAGGACCAATTAAGCATGGATTTGGGAAGCCAAACTTGAGAACATGAGGAGTTGTGAAATGATCTCCATTAAGGTAAGTAGGCTTCCTTCTCTGTTTGAATGTATGTATGAATGGGGATAGTAGTTATCCCATTCAATGTATCCGGGCATGGATGTTTTGGATGAGGGATAGTGGATATCCTAGATTCGTTTAAAGTTGATGTTTATTTGCTTTGTGATTATAAGATTGCAGGGGGATAGTGAGTATCCCTTAATTATATTGAATATAATTCATGATTATCATGGTATGATGTTTCTGAGTGAATGTAATGGGATAAGAATTATCCCATGATAGTGGTATTGTGTAATGTATCATATATTTGTGAATGACTAGATGAGAAGGATAGAGTATTCCATGCTAAAATCTAAAAGTATGTTTTATATTGTTGTGCTTTCATTGTATGAATTTATAGGGAAAGTATAATTCCCTGTTGTGATGTTGTGAATGGGTGCTAAAGATGGGATAAGTGATATCCCAGGGTTGGGTAGGTGACATGATATATTATATGACTGTATGGTTTATCGGCTTAGTGAGGATTAAAGCCTCATGAGTATAATGATGATGTGAGTGTATGATTATGTTTTATTCATATTCTAGGTTAGAACATGCTATTTTTGATTTATCTTGAATTTTTTTTATGGTTTTATATCTCAGCCTACTTACTGGGTTGTCTGGACTCACACCTTCTTATTTAACTTTTTAGCAGATAGGTCAGGTAAAGAATTCCAATTGTGGGTTGGAATTGGATGAGTAAAGGACGAAGACATTTCCTCTTATAGTATGATGTAATGGGATTGGAATCCTAGTATGGATTGTGTGATTGTAAATTTATTATGTATGTATGTGATTATGTTTACAAGATTCTAAATGATGTATATCTAGATATAATGGCATGTCATAATTCAATAATTTTAATATGGTAATAGAATGATAGAATTTCCTTTAGATGTATTTCCATCATGATGGTTCTGACGAATGTGGATGTAGGTATGGATATGATTCAGTTAGATAATATTGATGTTTGTGATTTTTTAAGATTGTAATTTTAACTAATTAATGATTGCACAGTAGTATAATCTGATATTTCAGGAGAAACTCTATCCGTTTCTTGGGAGGACTCAGTCTGATCCAAAAATATCACCTGAGTACCCCACCCTAGAAGTGGGGAAATTGCGGTGAATTATAGTGTAATTGTGAGAAAATATTGTAGAAATAGCTCCGAGAGGCGGGATGTGATAATGGGTCCCACCCACAGTAGTTGACCTCTAATTTTAGGTGGCTACAACACCTTTAAACCAATAAATTTTTAAATGTAGTGGGCTGCTAACAATTCCTTGATCAATTTTCTTAAGATTTTCCAAGTAAAATAAGTTGAAAATTGTCAAATTAGAAGGAGGAAATGTAGTGGACATGAGGGGCACCAGGGGTTACAGTTGCTGATGGAGAAGAAAGCCAAAAGCCTCATTTTTATTACTAAATTCCCATGGTGCTCCAGCTTCCCACCATGTCCCATGCACATGCATTCAGATTTTTAATTTTTTCCACCCTCTTTTCTTCCATCCATTAATATATATGGGTTGTCCTCCTTATGATCCATATGTCAATGTCAGTATTGCATATATAATTTAATAACTTTTCATATTAGAAATTAAAAAAAATAAAAAATTCACCACACTTTTCGAATTTTAATGCCTCGAGCGTTACAAACTACCCCCTTACAAAACTTTCATCCTCGAAACTTTAAATATGTCCATAAGTCAAAATATTATATCATATTTTATTCATACCAATCTTTTGCTGCACACTCTAATGTACAAAAGCAAATAAATATATATCACTAGTCCATTATGACTAATTTACATCTTGCGGATCCGTATACTCATGATACACTGCACAAGGGTGATTTTACTGATTATATGATCTAAACCATAATAAAAATAACATATATAAGATGCTTAAACCAAACTTACTCAAATCAATATAATATAATCGTAATTAATCTAGCAATCCATGCAAATGCCATGACATACAATTATACTTGAATAACGCAATTGACCCAAATCAGGATCATACACATAGTCATACTCAATGAACACACATGCAGCCAGTCAACTCTGGGTGCATACACATGATGCATACTATATCACATACATGACACATCCATGTGCTCATAACATGTCCATCACATTATATGCACATATTCATTAGCATTAACCAAAGCAATATGAAGATAATACTTATGATGCAATGCTCATGATGAAATATGTACGATACAAACTTCTTCACCATCCCAACCATGCTCATCCACCAGGCACTGTCACCTGGCCCTCCAAGCCATCTAGGCCACTTGGGCCATCATCAAGCAATGGCCGACTATGCCGACTGCCCATGCAACCTCCTCCTGATCACCAAGCAACACCCGGCCACGCCGGTTGGCCACACAACCACCTCCCTGGCCATATAGGCCACACCATGCCTCTAAGGCATCAATGTTGGTTTTCACAAGTTCACCACCAACTCACTATTAAGTATTATTATATAAAACTCATACATATTCATACCATCCATGCACCGCATATCTCATCAATTCAAACATGCGTAAAAACACATCACACATGTACAAAATTTCATCAATTACTTGGTTCAATCAAATAGTGAATTCAATGCCAATCATATGGGGGGATACATAAACTCATCAATCATTTCATCAATTAAAATAGTTTAATTTAATCACAAGAAAGCCAACTTCAATCACAAAATCATGGCATATATGCCAATTCATTCAATCAACATGCTCACAAGCAAAGTTATCCAATGATATATGAACATACCATCTTGTTCAATAATCAATCATGGCAAGGCATTACCATATCAACAAATAATCAATCAAATTAATACATAGAATACACAATGTTATCCCAACATATCAATCACATGAATGTCATCCTGACATTACAATTATAATAATGCCCTTTTGGCATTACAATAATTCACAATCATAAAATGCATCTAGCACACTAACAAGTCATGGTATGCAATTTATCATAGAATCCATGCAACTATGCACCCATATACACATCTTGGACTAATGCCATCACATGCCATGTCCAGTCAAATCAATCATTCAATCAACTTAGGCTCACACAATCATATTATCTTAAGGAATCTCATGATTCCATCTCAATCAATTAAACAACATCCAACACTCATTCATAAAACATCGCAGTTTCATCAATTTAATGTCACACTATATAATAGAACATTCAAACATTTTAGATCAAATACCTAGTAAAAACAATACTTAAACCCTTCTCATATAATACACATATAGGAACTACCAGACTTCACTATGCTAATCTAATCATAACAGGAATATATCACATTTGTGTTATCACAACACCATCATGTTCATTTCATATTCACATCATCTAATCACTCTTATATCAGTTTGTACTTATCATATACATGTCCCCCTTTTCCTTACTCATGCCTTCCTATATTTCCTACAAGTCAAAAATAAAACTATGTTGGCATGTCATGTTCTTTTCGTCCTCTAAACATTGCCATCATGTTTCTAGCCTTGTTGCTCACATACAGATGAGCATGACTTCTCACACAGCCAAGCCAAAGGCTCTAATACCATCTATAACACCCCGCACCCCCACCCTATGGGTTTTCATCTTGCACAACCAGGCCGATGTGGGATCTTAATATTTTCCTATCAACTCCTTATTTCTATGCAAATGTTGCTAAAAATCTAGCAGAGTCTACCCAGGATTATTAGAGTCTACACCTGGAGTACGTACTTTTAATATATAAAAACTAAATTTTACAATCTTAAATAGTTGAGATTAACAATAACTCACACCCATACACTTAGCTCTTTCCCAAGACCGGAATCGATTATGATGATAATCACACAACTAAAATTACAATTCTATTACTATGACATGCCCATGGTATATAATATACATCATTCTAATCTTATTACAAAATCTTAATTAAACTTGTAATTTATAAAAAATATAACATGAAGGGATTCCAATCCCAATTTACCATTTCATAATCAAAATGTCTTCAAATTTAGATTATTAATTGCAATCCATAGTTAGGATTATTTACCTATCTTGTCAGTTAAAAATATAGATTAAGAAGGCGTGAGTCCTAGTAAACTAGTAACTAGGTGCGAAATCAAAAAATAATTAACAAAGTAGGAATCCATCAGGCATCCCAAAATCCAGCCATAATTACAAGCCATCATATATATAATAATCCATGCATCCAGGCATGATCACATTCAAACAATCTCAAATATCTCCACATTTTACATCAAGACATATTCATACCAAATTCATGCTCATATACAATATACATCCTAAATTATTTCTATATCCCCAAATCACACTTTCATATCACACATGCTTTATCCAATCATAGGATAGCAAACCATGGGTTCATACAATCTAGGATAGCTACAATCCTTTAATATAGTCATCCGTACACAAGAATAATGACAATAAGTACAATTATGGGTTACCCCTCTATACCACCCATTTGCACATTAAATAGGAAATAGCATCATTACACAAGTCACATAACTTGGGATTTTCACCAATCCATTTCACAAATACAATCACCATTCATATGATAATATTGGGATGCTCAATTCCATTTAACTCACATACAAAATCAATCCTTTATACATGCACATATCTTTGTAACATAAGAATAATCATGGGGATAACACCTTCCCATTAAATCATCATAACATAATACTCACGGATTACTTAATGTCACTTAGCAACCATTGCATCCAAAACACAAGCCCATTACAGTACAATGGGATATGCATTATCTCCATCTATTCAAACAATCATGCAATTATACAAGTACACCTACTTACCTCAATGAGAATCATCCTTATGCTAGAAGATCTTGCACATGTAGCATAGCCTAACATCTTATATAGAGATATATACATTCACATTGCCATTTTCATCAACGTAATGAAATACATTAATCAATTATCAAGATTTATCTATAAATGAGTTTACATATATCTCATTAGAGAGCAGTTATAGTAAAGTTGCCATAACTTTCTCATATTAATTCCAAATTAAGAGATTTATTTTCATATAGATAATTTCAAGTACTAGAACTTTTATGTTGACCACTTTTTCTAGTTCAGCATGTAATTTATGTCAAAGGGCCCACAAATGATATCTTTTTTCAATTAATCATTTCCCAAGAGCAGTTTTAGTGATTTAGGCATAACTTTCTCTTATAAAATCTTAATTAAGTGATTATTATGCCATTATTTAGATAATTTCAAGATCTAAAACTCTTATGTTGATAAATTTTTCAAAGTCAGATTATATTTGATTCGTGGGCCCTACAAGTTTACACCTATTAATTTAGAGACCCTTACACTTATTTAGCTATATCTTTCCATATAAACTCAGAATTTAATGGTTCTTATCTGGTTGTAACAATAATTTCAAGATATAAAACTTTTATGCTGACCAACATTTCTATATCAATCAAATTATGGGTAAACATTGGGATGAAAACAACATTAGGTGCATTTCAAGATGGACAACTTGATATATGTATATGTGGGTTCAATTGATTACAATCTATTTGCCGCTTAGAATGTTTTTTTTTTGTAAATGCATTTCATGCATGATAAATCAAGCCACTAATCATCATTAAATAATGGATAAAAGAAATGATTAAACTCAATCAAAAATTCATTTGGCATGCCAAATTTATACAGAAAAATCATGCCCAAAATTTGAACAAGTAATTGCAAAATCGAATTATCAAACCACTTGCTTACCTTGTTTAGGCTACATTTTTCACTATAGTTATTTGTTGAAAAACTTCCTTGATCACACTCTTAAGTTCCATCCCTATACATATACAACATACACCATTTTCATCAATAAATGTTAGCACTTAAACCCATAAATTTGCTTAATTGTTCTGCATTTGCTTGGTATTAAATTACTAGCTGCCCACTTAATTCTCCACCCACATACACCTACTTCCATACCTCATAAATGTATTGATTAACCATGATCAAACTTGAGTAATTAGGGCTTAATTTTACAACCCTCTTTTAATGATAATTTTACAAAAAGATCATGGACAACTTGCCATTACCTAGCTGCCACGAATTTGTAGCTACTGAATTTAATTTCTAAATACATCAAATCATGTCACAGGATAATTACAACCATAATTAATTGATTCTTAGACTAATTATAGTCCCTAATCTCCCTTGGCAATTTCTGCAAAACCCTAATTTGTTCCACTTCATTCAAACATCAAGATTTAATTCATCCATCAATTAAACAACTATATACATATAATTTACAACATTTTTGATAAATCACACGCCTTTGAATTATGATTTCCTTGGTGGGTCCCTCACACAATAGCTAATCTTTGATTTTTGGCAGCTACAACACCATTAAACCAATTAATTTTTAAGTGTAGTAGGCTGCCAATAATTCCTTGTTCAACTTCCGTAAGATTCCTCAAGTAAAATAAGCTGAAAATTATCAAATTGGAAGGAGGAAATGTAGTGGACATGAGGGGTAGTAGGGGTTACGGTTGCTGATGGAGAAGAAACCCAAAAGCCTCCTTTTTATTGCTAAATTCCCATGGTGCTCTAGCTGCCCACCATGTCCCATGCACATGCATTCAGAATTTTAATTTTTTTCACCCTCTTTTCTTCCATTTATTAATATATATGGGTTGTCCTCCTTATGATCCATATGTTAACATCAATCTTGCATATAATTTAATAACTTTTTTATGCTAGAAAATCAAAAAAACACTTCACCACACTTTTCAGATTTTAACGCCTTGGGCGTTACAATTTTGTTGAATGGAATTGATATTTCTTATGTAGAAGAATATCTTGCATGTATGCAATCACATGGAATGAATTATAAAAGTATGGAATGGATATTTTAGGGGAGACTCTTTGAAAACTTTCCCTTAAAAATATAGTAAGTAACACCCTGAGAGTAGGGCATTACAAAGTAGTATCATAGCAAATGTAGTTGTCTGATACCTAATAAGGATATCAAACAAAAGTTCTAGAATTGTGATGATAATGGCTATTGGATATAAGTGAATGAATGATATGTTAATTATTAGTCAATAAACCTATGAAATCATGGGGGAGTGCTAGCTTAGCAAATGAATTGTGAAATTCTACATTGATAAGTTGAATTGGTTATATATATATATGTGTGTATGTATTGATAAGTGACCACATAATGCTGCATTGTGTAGTCATGGCACCAAAAAAATGAATAAATAAAGAAAAGGCTCCTATTATAGAGGAAGAGCTAGAGTGACGATCTAGTCATACTCGAGTTGTAAGAATAACCATCCAAAAGGCTTAGTTGGAGACTCCTAAAGAGTAAGAGCAACCTAGACGATATGAGCTCAACACAAAATGAAGAAATTAATGATATTATTGATGAGCCAGAAATAGAACAACCAGAAGTTGAAAGGGAACCAACTATTGTAGGTTCAAATAGGCCAAGTACATCATGCCCTAGGGGTCACTAAGGGGTGGAACCGCTCCACCAACGCAGATAGCTATGCCAAGATGGGGTGCTATGATGAATGTAATAGCAAATATAAGATAGACTCTTTAGGAATTAATGTAATCACAAAGGAGGCAAGCAAGGGAGCCTACACGGTTAGCTAAATCAGTTGTGAGGCAAAGAGAGCTAGTAGTAGAGTTAGGTCATACATTCTAGGGACAGTAAGGGATGGATTTGATATGAACATTTTCCATAATATGAAACCTCCTTTGTTTAAAGGGTAGAAAGATTACCATATAGTAAATGAATGTATCTCAAGAATAAAGAAAAGTTATTATATGCATGAGGTGTCCTGAGGGGCATAAAGTTCTGTATGCATTCTATTAGCTTGAAGACGATGTAGAATGCTGGTGGAGCATAGAGAAATTAACTCTATGTAATGGTGGCACGGGTTTAACATGGGCTGAGTTCAAAGAGAGATTCTTCTGCCGTTATGTGCCAGCGAGTGAAAGAACTAGAAGGGCCACCGAATTTATGACTTTGAACTAAGGAAAAAGGATTGTGGAGTTATATGATGAGCAGTTCAAATCTCTGAATCGATTTGTGACGTGGGCATAAATAGGTTCTCTAGAAACAACCTAGAAATTTTGGGAAGCATTACGATTGTTTAGTTGGCGGGATGTGGCTCCAATCATGTTGAATCGATATGAAGATATATTAGAAAGGGGTTGTGAAGTCGAGCTAGAGGAAGAGGAACACATGAAAATGAGAGATAAAAGACATGTAAGGGATAATGATCAGGGGCACAAGAAGAAGCCTACACCTGATCAAGGAAGTGTTATCTCTTCTAAGAAAGTATCTTCTAAAAACATATGTTATAATTGTAGACAACTTGTCCATATGAAATTTGAATGTCCATTGATATCCAAAAGGTCAGGAGGGCTGATAGTCAGACAAACCCAAGAACAGACAAGGGGGACTGGTCAAGCATTAAAACAGACAATGGAATCAGGGTCTAGGAGACCAGTTACATGTTTTCTTTGTGGTAAGCTAGGCCATCTCAGACAGGATTGTCCTTCTTCATAGAGAAGGAATGAAAGTGTCGAATCACGAATACCACAGTAGCCTAAGCATGGCGGATCACAGTTGAGGGGTAGAGGTAGAGGACCTTATCTAGCCCCAATGGGCTCAGGGAGAGCAAAGGCCCCAAATTATTGTAGTGATACAGGCGATAAATGCCTAGGAAGTGCAAGCAATGGGCAATATAGTCACGGATAATCTTTTTGTCTATGATTATATGGCATATGTTTTATTCAATCTCGGTGCATCTCTGTCATTTGTATCTATAGGTTTTGTGAATAAAGCTAGTTTACATAAATCTCCCATGCATAACATTGTGAAAGTGTCTACTCCCTTGAGGGCGGTGAGTATAGTGACTGAAAGGTGTCATCTTGCACCCATAACAATTGAAAGTTGGCAATTCTATGTTGGACCTAGAAGGATTAGATATTATCCAAGGTATGGATTGGTTGGCCAAGTATGAAGGCAAAGTGGATTGCAAAACTAAATAGGTCACTTTGAAAACCATGGATGACCTTGAAGTCATCTTTAGGAGTCTACCTAAAAGTGAAGTGCCTAAGCTTATGTCAGTTATGGGTGCTCTTAGCTTAGTGCTGAAGGGATGCAAAGCATACTTGGTGTTTGTTGTAGATATTCATTCTGAACATCGGCCTTTAGAGGATATTCCCATGGTAGGGGAATTTCCAAATGTATTTCTAGGAGAATTGCCTAGATTGCCATCGGAAAGAGAAGTGGAATTCAGTATTGACCTTCAACCTGGGGCAGGACGGTTCTCAAAAGCTGCTTATCAAATGACACTAATAGAAATGGTAGAACTAAAAGTACAATTGCAAGATTTAATGGATAAGGGATTTATTTGTCCTAGTGTGTTACCATGGGTAGCTCCAATGTTATTTGTAAAGAAGAAAGATGGAAGCATGTGACTACGTATTGATTATAGAGAACTTAATAAGGTGACCATCAAGAATAAATATACATTGTCATGTATAGATGATCTCTTGGATCAGTTGCAAGGGGCAAGAATCTTTTCAAAGATTGATCTACAATTAGGATGTCATCAGATGAGGATCAAGTTGATAAATTTATCTAAAACTGCTTTCAAGACAAGATACAAGCATTGGGAGTTTCTAGTAATGCCATTTAGTTTAACTAATACTCTTCCAGTTTTTATGGACTTGATGAACAAAAAATTAGAGAAGAGAAACTGTATACAAAACTTAAGAAGTGTGACATGTGGATGAGTAGTATAGCCTTTTTGGACCATGTAGTTTCTGGAGATGATATTTCAGTTGATCCCCACAAGATAGGGGTAGTAATAAATTGGCCTAGGTTGAGTAATGTGATAGAAATCAGAAGTTCTCTAGGCTTGGCTAGGTATTATAAAACTTCATTCTTAAAACATCAATATCCAAATAAAATAGAGTTATTAATAACAATATGAACCCACTAAGTTTAGAACATCAAGTAGAAGAAAATTTAAAACAGTTACTCCTTTAAAACTTTAATAATTGCTAACAACTCCTTAATTTTGTCCTGAGTCTCAGGTAACTCCTTCGCTAATGCTGTAATTTTACTCATAATTTCTCTATAAGCTATACAGTGATCTATCAAATAAAGATCTATAGAATCATTTATCTTCTTAGCAAATCTCAACTCCTTCTTTAACTATTTTACCTCATCCTCTAAAAAGTGAATCTGGTTATTTCCCTCACTTATCTCTCATTCCATCTTTGCCTATATCTTAACCTTGTATATTATTTGTCCAACTAAATATCACAAACAAAGAATATGAAGGGTCACAACCAACTTTCAAAAGACACATAAAATGAAGTAATCATCTTATTAGCAGCAAAAACATGAAATAAATCTTCATACCTTAGAGACCCAAAAAGGACACAATAGGATCCTTCATTCTCACTTTTAGACTATAACAAACAAACTATGATAAGAATCAAATACCCAATGTGTAAACCACTGTAAAAATGATCCTATGAAACATAAAGCATAAAATTTCATAAAAGAAATTAGAGAATTAGAAACTACTATTGTGAGTATAAAAAGTCACAATATTACATAAAAATTTTAGATTAGGCAAAGACACGAAAATAAAGTAAACCATTTAATCAGTAAAAACATCAACAAATACCTCCAACTCTTTAACCCTCTGGAGAGCCTTGGCCAATTTCGTCTCCAAATGTTTAATGCACTTTATGGCTTCCATATAAGTCATAGAGTTCTTAGTCAAGAGATGCATAAAATGAGAAGTACTACCCCTAATAGCCAAATTAGCCTTCAGTTACTTGATCTTGTCCTAAAGAATCAAATATTTCTCCATAGCCTTAAAAGTTGGATCATCGTTCTCACCTTGCATCAATTTTGAAGAAGAACCGAAGATGCTGATCGCCCTGGTGAGCACTAAAGGGTCATCTCTTCCCTCTAATCCCTTTATGCAAGAAAAAAGAAAGACAAAAGCTTCTTCACTTCTGTAGTAACCTGTCAACTCTACCATTAATACTCCCAACCATCCCTTTTGATAATAATGATAGATAGCCATTAAAATAAAAGAAGATGCATAGTAACAATAAACCTATCAAACCATGCATTGTCATCATATTTACATGAAATAATTCTATTTAAATTTGGCATATAAATATGATTTTGATGAATAATACATGCTTAATTGATTAATGTCTAATTGTTGCTTTTTATAAATATGCCTCTTACAGTATTGAAAATGTTTAATTATCCCAATGCTTAAAAGATGTTTAAATATTGCAATTACAATCATAATCAATCTAATCGTAATGCATGAAAAGAAATTTGTATGATAATTATAATCAACAAGGGGAGAGAAAAATATGCAGTGATATAACAGAAGTAAAAGAACAATATTCTAGGACTCAACAAAATAGGGGGATAAGAATTTAAAGAAACTTTATATAAAGTGGAAGAAAAATATAATTAATGGGGAGAGAAATGTAATTATAAATCTTGAGCTAAGCTTTTTGATTCTAACAAAAAGGGGGAGAGAGATGTAAGAGACTTGTGAAAGTGATAGTTAAAATTAGGAAAATGATAAAAAGGTTGAACCCATAGGATTATATACATCAACTATTTAGGAGGACATGAAAAGGGAGATTAAAAGAAAATTCCAACTAGAATTCCAACTAAAAAATTCCTAATTCTTAATAACAAGTCCTCAAAGTTTTGTCATCATCAAAAAGGGAGAGATTGTCAGTATTATTATATATGATTTTGATGATAAAAAAACTTTTATAAAATAAAAATTTTGTATGCTTTAATCTCTAACAATCATATGCATGATAACTTTATTAAAATAAAAAGTCTGCATGCTTAAATCTCTAATAATCATATGCATGATTATGAATTGATAAATTTTAATTAACATAAATACATAATCATGAATATTTAATTATATAAGCATACATTCTTTACTATATGGTGTGTGTAATATTAATTCCTACATTAATTTGTTAAAACATACTAAGCACCATAATTACTTAAGCTTTTGCTTATGCACTTAATAGAGATGTATGTTATCCTTGCTCTACAATGTGCTACAATTGCATGAGTATAAAATATATTCTAATATTATATATGAAAGCTAATAATGTAGCATGTGCAAAAAATTTCGAAGTGTAGGATCATAATCATCCACAACAAACTATCATAACTATCTGTTACGGTCCAAAGGAGCTGAATTGATAAAGATCATGGAATAAAAAGAAGAAGAAAACAAAACACAAGCAATAAGAAAGGTTGCATTGTCAAAAAGAAGACTTCCACTTATAAATATAATAGAAGAAAATAAGGCTTCAAAGATGCGCTACAATGAGCCTGCCTTGTCTATTAACCTTAAAGAGAAAATTTCAATAGATATGTAAGATAAAAGAAGATGAAGAAGAAGCCATGGTCGAAGAGCATAAAGTTGTTCAATAAATTTGAATTATCTACACCAACCAGATAATGTTTGTCTGAGATAAAGAAAGAAGAAGAAGCTCCATCAAATACTCAGACAAAGCAAGAAAGAAGGGATTGCTGCTTAGACAGTCATGCACAAAGAGAAACAAGCTTTGTCTAATCAACAAGTTAGAAGAATGGATTCATCCGACGACAAAAAGGCAATATGAATAGATAACGGAGTGCAACTTTAGCTAAGCCAAGACAGACAAATGAAGATTGAAGAAAAAAATAAATTACAAGAATAAACCCCTTTTGTAGCTCAAAGAGTGTAGAACAATTAAAGAACTTCACTTTGTTTGTGGATCAAATTCATCTGTTACTTACTCTAGACAAAGTATCAGACAAAGTGGAAGACGACGTAGAAGCTGCATAGTGAGCATAGACAAAGCTAAATAGATAAAGAGGTGCTTGGACAAAAAAGTACTTCAACAGACAAAGGCATGATCATCTGTAACTTACAACAAATATCACAATATGATATGCATAGTACTTCTTCAAAGATAAAGAAGAGAAGAGTTCTTCATTGCTTACATCAGACGAATACTACACTTTATCTGTTCAAGCAACACAAAGCAAATTTCATTTGCAATTTGCAATAGACAAATGGGGAACAAAGGAAGATCATCACACTTCATTTGTTCGTATAGACAAATGAGAGTTTATCAATCAACCAGTTTGACTTTGCCTGCATCACCCAAAGTTCATTTGTTATTTACAACAGATAAAGCACATGCACAAAGGATCAACCAACAGAAAAATCTCTTGGAGGAATTCAAGCAGACAAAGTAGAGTTTGTCTATTAATCAATTCAACTTCATCTGCATCACTCAGAGTTTGTTTACTACTTTTAATAGAAAAAGTCCACTCATGAAGAATCGACTGATAGAAAAACCTATGGAAGAATCTATCTATAACTTATGGTAGACAAATATAGATGAAGAGAGGTTGTAACTTGTCAAAGGAAAACTGATTTATGTGACTAGCATCCAAATGACATCTACACTCATGTTATCATTGTGCAGACTTATTTCAGTCACCATTTTCAATAATAAGTGGAGCTACAAGTTTTTCAAGCTATGTCAAGTCAAACGAGGAACACCTTTTAACATAGCTCATCTTCCTCTCTGAACAGCAAAGCAGTAGCTCAAGATAAATTAGAAAGGCCTGAATTTCAATGGCAGAAATCCCAATGGTCTTATTCATTCATTGTTAGTCTCGTTTCTGCATTTAACAGAAACCATCTTCTCCAATGGTCGAAACTATGAAGAAATTATTTAAGGAGACAAGGTGGAATGATTTAGGGGTGGTGAAGGAATACTTTTTAGATGGGCTTAATATTATGCAAATCCTTCCACCCATGGCTAAGAGCTTAAACCATCATCTATCTTTCATGAAAGTTATTAATGAGCTCTGAAAAACCCATAAGTTTGTTGGTGATCTTCAAAACCAGTGAGTTTCCTGATGAGCTTGTGGAACTCAGAAGTGTTGGGAGCACTATGTTTATGCCCCTTGGAGTTGGAATCCAAAAGAGTGCTAGGAGCACTGTGTTTACGCCCCCTAGAGCTGAAATCTAGAAGAGTGTTGGGAGCACTTTTGTATTTCCATTATATGGGATATAGTGGAACCCAAGGCATAATGAGTATGTGCATTTGGAAGAGTGGATGTAGGGATGGGGCTCCCAAACAACTATAAAAATTGTGTTGTTTGTGTGTGTGTTTGCTTGTTTGATTTATCTTTCATGCATTTTGCTATTTTTGCTATTTATCTATCAATGCAGTACACACAATCATGAAAAGATGAAAATGTTTAAATAGGGGATAAGCAATGAATTGTTACAAACCTAATTCACCCCTCCCCTCTTGGGTTAAGCCATCCTACAGGAACCTACAAAGATATCTTGTGTGCAAGTTTATTACATAAAGTTAATAATTTTAGAAAATAAAGTAATCATCACGATCCATACTACATTCATCTTCAATTATCATATTGTGATGAGTTAGATAATTTACATACTTTTATTGAAGAATGAAAGTATAGTGTGCAAAGCAAGAGGACATCCCACAAAGAATTGTTCAAATTCATCCAATTAAATCGAACTACTGAATTAGGCTATTCTTAAATCAAAGGATGAAGTAAACACTACATAAATCAAAGTGTAAGGTGAAATAATCAGAAAATAATGGCAATGAATATTCTAGAAAAGATTCTTAGATTGCAAGAGTCTAAGGATCCGATTTCACCACTCAATGAGGTCCTATGTTGTTCAAATGTTAGTGCCAATTCATTATCTTTGGTTCATTCTCACTAATATATGATTATTATTATTATTAGGTGTGTGAGTTTAAATTAAATATTTTCACTCATTCTAATTACCGATGGTGTATAGCATAATTGAGGTGAAAACTCATGAAAGCCAAAGAACTTTAATGAACTGAATAGATTGGTTTAGCATAAGGTGTGTACCATAACCATCTATCCTTTCATTCAAGAGAGCTCATGGTTTAGCATATATTATGTACCTTAATCATACTCAAATAATCAATCTAATTCATAAAATTGGTGATTAAGGAATTTAATAAATTAAACAATTGCAATAAGCATAATGAACGAAATAAGATAAAATTGAATTAATCAACCAACAATCCTTATTTAACAAAGAATGTCAAGGAAGACTACATCTTTGCCCTAGAAAAAGAAAATTTGTCCATGTTAGAAATAAAAAGAAAAACCTTCAAACTATGCATGTTGCAGAACTTGAAATCCTCTTCTTGATCCCTCACAAAACTCTCCTCTAATTTGTGTGCCGCCACTTTCTCCTCTAAAAGTCCACTTGTTTCTCTGTTAAAAATGATTTAAATAACCCAATTTAGAGTTTGTTACACCTCCATATAAATTTCCAAAGTGGCCTTATGTATAATATACTCAAAATACCAAAAATATTAAGTTTTTGCACTTCTAAATGCACCGGAGCCGCGGCTCCACTTTTTAAGCCACGGCTCAGAAAGTTGCTATCCACCATAACCAGGAGCAATATATATTGTTTTAACCATACTTTCTTATAAGATGTTAGAATCACCTAATTATTTTTGTATTAGAAACATAATATTAAGGACTACAACTTTTATGTTAAAAACATTTTCTAAATCATCGTCAATATTTGGCAAAACTTGAATAAAAGTGACACATTTATCGAATTTAGCGAGTCTAAAGTTTGCAATAGTTGCAATATTTTGGATATAACTACCACCTTTGATCTCTAATTCATGTGATTATTGATTCAATGCATAGTTAATTTGAAGGGATAAAACTTCTATGTTAACCACATTTCACAAATCATTCTAAATATATGCCCAAAATAGCCTCCAAGTGAAACCTTTTGTCGTCTTCAACTCCTTTTTGACATGTTTTGATGCCTAAAACATAAACTAACTCTATTAAGTGTAATATTTAATCAAATGTGATTATAAAAAATAAAATTATATCAAGTAAGAATCTAAAATGTGTGAATTTAGGAATTAAAATATGCTAAATTATGATCTCAACATTCTTCATGGAATCACCATCCTTATAAAAAGAAAGAAATTTTAAGTGAATGAATTCATGGAGATTGAAAACGTAATATGTGACTGAATGCATTTATCCATGATCTACAACTTGTGAAAATTATATATGGATAAACATAATTTGATAAATGTGCTTCATAGAGGTTTTCCTTACATGAAAAAGAAATTATGCTTAAGTGAGTTTATTTTTGTTCAAAACATAATTCAAATGTTTATCCATGTTTGAAAAACTTATCAAAATCTATTATGGATAATCATATTTGAGATACTAATCAAATTTATCAAGGGTTCAAGAGTGGGAAAGTACAGAAATGTTGAGCGCAGGATCACAGTTGCTC
Organism: Pouteria campechiana; assembly: GCA_036873735.1. Classification (NCBI taxonomy): domain Eukaryota; kingdom Viridiplantae; phylum Streptophyta; class Magnoliopsida; order Ericales; family Sapotaceae; genus Pouteria; species Pouteria campechiana. The sequence goes on from JAYJMB010077323.1 coordinate 17,645, forward strand.
GCGGGTATCGCCTGCCAATTTTGAACAAAGATATTTGTCTGAAGAAAGCACCTGATGTGCAGACACTTGTCCTAGCCACCTGTGAGTGGACAACAAAGTGGATGTGGGAAGTTTTGCAAAAATTTGACTTCAATCGCTTAGGGCAATCGCTTGGGGTATCCGCCTGCCAATATTGCCTGTCAACTTCCAACATTCAAAATTCTAACCCTTGCAAGTGACGTAAATGTTACCCAACTACTTCTAATGTTCAAAATTTTGAAGATCTATTTAAAGGGAAATGTTGGGATGTTCCGAAAGTTGAAGAAGCAAGAGGATTGAGCTCAAAGCTTCCACAAATCTTCGCAACCCTAGGCCAAGAGTTTCAACTTTCAAATATTCATTCAAGAGCTTCAACCTTCAAAAATCGTCAAAGCCTCCTTCTTCATACACAAAGAGAAGATCATCTACATCACAAAGAGTTACTAAAGATCAAGTCTTCCCTGGGCTTCATTGATATATTTGTAAAGTGTGCTTAACTTTCGCATTCTTATATCTTTATAATTGCCTTGAGCTAGTATTAACCAGGCTTAAGAAGAGTTGTGACTTTTTGTTAGACAAGAGCTACATTGTTACGTCCCTTAGAGCTGATCTAGAAGACTGCTAGGAGCATAAGTTTATGCCCTCTAGATCTAAAATTTAGGGGAGTGCTAGGTGCACTGATTTACGCCCCATAGATTTACACCCCATAGAGTAGATCTAGAAGATTGCTAGGTGCAATAGTTTATGCCCCCTAGAGCTAGAATCCAGAAGAGGGCTAGGTGCACCAGTTTATGCCCCCTAGAGCTGGAATCTAGAAGAGTGATGGGTGCACTATTGTATTTCAATTATATAAGATAGTGGAACCCAAGGCGCAAGGAGTGTGTGCTCTTTGAAGAGTGGAGTAGGGAGGTTACACGAACCACTATAAAAAATTGTGTTGTTTGTGTGTGCTATTTGTGATTGGTTTACTTTCCTTGCACTTTATTGCTTCAGTGTTTATTTGATATTGCATTGTGCATAAGTACTAAAAGGAGGGAAATTTATCTAACAAGGGTTGAGCAACAAATTTTTATAAACCCAATTCACCCCTCCTCTCTTGGGTTTAGCCAACCTATAGGTACCAACAAGGGTATCAAAGTGGGCTACATAAATAATTGTAGTGATCCATTCGGCTGACTTATGTCATCCTATGTTCACTAAAGGATATTCCACCACCCTCCTTCCATGTTTTGATGGAACAAGCTTTACTCAATGAAAGAGGAGGATGGAAATCTATCTTATGGCCAATGACCTTAAGCCTTGGAAAATCATTTTTATTTGTATAAGTGAGGATGAAGTGAGAGAATGACAAGAAAATGTCAAGGCTATGAATGCCCTACTGCATGCTCTCTACCTCACCATTTGCAATATATCTTAGCTTGTAATACAACAAAGGAAATCTTAAAAAGTTTAAAATAATTTATGAAGGGCAAAAAGATTTGCACTTAAATGATACTAATCTTGTTATTAAGAATGAATTGATTTTAGGAAACAGAGAAGAAGAAGTAGAAAAGGAGAAAAATGAGGAATGTGCAGATAATGTCAATGCAAAAGATCCTCATGGGTTGAGGTAGAGTAACCTAATGAAGAAAAAGAAATTACAGAGCATCAAGACCTAATTGAAGATCTCAAAGAGGCTGAAGTAATTGAAAAATCCTATAAAGATAAAAGGAAGCAACTTGAAGAGGAAGGAGATGATAAAGAAGGAAAACAATGGAATAAGAAATGTTCTTCTTTCTGCAATACGAATGATCCCCTCTCAGAGAGGAGTATTGAACTAAAGAAAGAAGATAAAGAAAAGTAGATTGTTCAAGCTCCTTCAAAAGACAACTGGCATTTTGACACTGGATAAAGAAGAATATATTCAAATAAGTCAAAGCCAGAAAAGATAGGTAAGTTTAGGTATGACATTCCAATAAAAATGCTTTATATACTCTATCACAATCTACATTTATAATTTTATTTATATGTCTCTATTATAGATTCATTTGCGCATAAATGGGATCCCATTGTTTAGATTTAAAAAATTAAGTTTATAATACAAAATTGAAACATGAAAAGAGAAAAATACTAGAAAACATTAGAAATGAGGAAACAATGTATATTTAGATGTCCAACATGTTTTAAGAATAAGTATGACAAGAGGCATAAAATTCAATTGAAACTTTAAAATAATGTGTGATCTTACAATAACAAAGATGTCCTACTAAAGACACATAATTGATTCATTAGGAACTCTATTATGGATTTATGAAGATTTCTTTCTAGTTCATCTTCCTTTAGAGATTATAATGATAAAAAATTATTGGGAGTAAATAGTATTATTAAATAGATGTCTCTAAAAAAAGCTCAAAATGATAATGAACAAGTTTATGAAAAAGTAGAAAGAACTTTTGAAAATTGGAAAATCCCGTGTTCATGTAAAAGAATTATACAAGATAGGTAGTTTTGATTCTAAAAAAGAATATATTATAAAAACTGCCAAAATGACTATGGAGTTTATTGAAGGATCACATAAGATATCTTTACTTTCAAAACAAACTATTGAAAAGTTAATAAAAGATGAAAATAAATTTCTTCATTTCAGTCTTATTCAGGTAGTAGTGCAACCTCTAGTAAGATCTGGATTAAAAACATTAGTATTAGCCTATCTTAAAGATAATAGACATATTAATTTTTTAGATTCTATTCTTGGAATGATTCAAACCTCTTTACATAATGGGCCCATATATTTTAATATTTTTTCTAATTTCTCAGTAAGTTTAACTGATCCTCATATTTTAGAAATTATTACTCTATTATTACAAATAGAAGGCTTTCAAATGGTTCAAAGATCTAAGCCTATATGTGTACAATATCATATTTATTATAAAGCTATGAAAACATTAATTCCTAAATCCTTACTAACTCATGAAAAAGGAGAAACCTCATATTTTGTGACAAATCCAATCCATCATACTATTGAACCAAAAAAGATATTATAGAGTGATGCTAAATTACCAATAAAATGGACTATAGAAAATAAAATAAAAACCAATATTCCTATATAAGGTCCTAATGATATACATACTATAATAAAATTGAAAATAGTGTTATTGTAACACCCCCGCCTAGGGAACTATGCGTTTTACAGCTAACATTAATCATATAACATCAAAATTTCAATAATTATAAAATAATAATATTAACCATAGTTGCATGCCCACGATTAAAACCGAACCATGATGGCAATTACATAGATCCATTCACAAGTTCATCACTATGACATGCCATTACTATACAATATACATCATTCTGATTTTCTTAAATGTCAAGACACCTCATCAATTCAACATCTTAGGTTCATTCTATCCACTGTATGATTATTATCGTTAGGTGTTTGGGTTTAAATGAATTATTTTCTCTTATTCCAATTACCAATGGTGTGTAGTGTAATTGAGATTGAAAACTCATGAAGATCAGAAGAACTTTAATGAACCAAACATAATAGTTTAGCATATGACATCTACCTTAACCATCTACTCATTCATTCAAAAAAGCATAGTAGATGGTTTAGCATATGGTGTCTACCTAAACTACGTACTCAAAAATAATCAAGCTAATTCACATAATTACACAATGAATGAAATAAGATGATACTGAATTTATAAGCCAACAATCTCTATTAACAATGAATATCAAGGGGGGCTACATCATTGCCCTAGAAAAAGGAATTTAGTTCATAATAAAAATTAAAATAAAACTCTCTGAAATATGCATGATTGCAGTACTTGAAATCTTTCTCTTGCTCCCTTGGAAAACTTCTCTTGTCCAACTCTTCAACTATGTTCTTGATGTCTCTTTAAATAACGCAAGTAGTAGGGTTTTAGTATAATTTCTCCATGAATTGCAATGCCTCTACACATAGAGATCATCTTTCAATAATAACTCAGTTTTTCCCAAAAAAATATAGCTTCCCAAACATCGCAATGCATAAAAATAGAAGTTTTCAAAATAAGTAAGTTGTTGTGTATCTTGGGTTCTAAAAATTGCAACACAATCTTGGGCCTAAAAATTAGCTTTGAATAATACTTTGTAATCCACATGTCTCATACCCTTAAATTTGCAACATTTGATGCATGGAAAAACAACAAATTTTGATTTCAAACTTTGTTTCTAGTTGTGGATGCACAAGATTGAACAGAAAATTGAATTCCTGCTTCGGAGTTCTTTAAAGTGAACTTAGGAGTAAAAAAAATGTTGTTTTGGAGTTTTGAAATACATTTTGGAGTAAAAAATGTTACTTTGGAATTATCTAAAGTGAACTTCGAAGTTGCTAATTCTACTTCGGAGTTCTTTGAAGTAAACTTCAGAGTTCTTTGTTTTGCTTTGGAGTTTTTGAAGTTCTGGAACAATTTTAGGAAAATTATCATAACTTCCTCATATAAACTCCAAATTGAGTAATTTATTTAGTTTAGATAGATAATTTCAATATCTACAACTTCATGTTAGTCACTTTCTCTGATTCCACTTGTAGTTTGATTTGTGTGATCACAAAGTACCACCTTTTATGATGCCTTCGAAATTAATACTTTAGAGTTTTCTATAGAGAGTGGCACTTTTTTTATCCTAACTTTCTTGTACAAACTTGGAATTGCACCATTATTTTTACATTGGATAGATAATTTAAGGGGATATAACTTTCTTGTTGATCACATTTTTTGAATCATCCATTTTCAATGAGTTGTGAGCCTTTAGAGTGATGCCTTCTATCAAATAAACTAGCAAATGAATGTGAAGCTCTATAGGTAGTTCACTATTTTAGCCATAAATTTCTCACATAAATTTAGAATCATGTGATTCTTAATGTAATGGAAATAAAAGAACAAAGGCTAAAACTTTCATGTTGAAAACATTTTCCAAATATG
>JAYJMB010077334.1:0-85538 GCA_036873735.1 Pouteria campechiana
CCCCACCAACCCAACCAAAAAATATATATATATATATATATTTATACATACTTGTAGACTTCATTTTTTTCTTTTTTTTTAGTGATATTTTTTCCACAATTTTTTGACTCAGGAAAATTTGTTTTCAATACAGGCTGATACGCTGTTGATACTGATACATATAACATGCAGTATTGGATTAGTTTTTTAACCAGTTGATATGGTGTTTGATACTGATATTCAAAACCATGGTTGAACATGAAATCAAAAACTTATGATGCTTCTATTGAAAACATATTCTTTATCCTAGAGTATGTAACCACTAGCATAAACCATTATGAACACATTTGTAGCCAATCTCTATAAGCAGATAGTAAGTCGTGAAAAATGATTTTCTTAATGAAGTGGAGAGTTTGCAAGGAGTACCCAGTGGATGATACTCCATTCAGCACCGTAATCTTCTGTTGAGATAGGCTTCCTTCCAGAGATCAGCTCTAGGAGAACAACTCCAAAACTATAAACATCACTCTTCTCAGTCAGCTGTTGATTTGCGCAATACCTGAAGGGAATGTTGGCTGAAATCATTTGTTGCTTAATAGAAGGAAAACAGCAGACTCTAGATGACTATGACTTACTCAGGATCAAGGTATCCCACTGTTCCTCGGGCAATGCTTGATATGTGAGTGAAATTTTCATCAGTTTGCCTTGAAAGCCCAAAATCAGATACCTTTGCTCTCATATTAATGTCCAAGAGAATATTGCTTGTCTTGACATCTCTATGGATGATACTTGGGTTGCATCCGCAATGTAAATACTCAAGGCCTAAAGGTACCCCAAAATCAACTTCTAGTCATGGACATAATAAAATATTTAAAAGTGATAAGATATAGTTTTCTGTATCTAACCTTTAGCAGCATCTTCTGCAATGATAAGACGAGATAGCCAGTCCAAATGCTGCTGGTTGGCAGAACCTGCTCAGCAGATTATGATATAGTTCTGTATCCTGAAGATCTAGCTTAAATTGGAATATGGAGAAAGAGTAAAGCAGATATGAAATGAGGCTGTACCATGTAGATGGTCCCGCAGGGTTCCATTGTGCATGTATTCATAAACCAAAATTCTTTGGGAATCTTCTTGGCAGTACCCAATTAATGGAACCAAGTTCCGGTGATGAATTCTTGATAAAAGTGCAACCTGAAATTTTATGTCATGATATGTCATGACTGATGGGTGGTTTGAACTTTGAACTTCAAATTAATTCTGTTTTTCAATAGCTGGTATGATGGGCTTAAAATTGCTTTATTGGTGTTAGAAAGCATGTGCTATATTCATGTACTTATGGTGGCACATATGCTGTTTTCTATGGCAATAAACGAATAAAATAAAATCTCTGAAAGCACTAAAAGTGCATCTTTGACATAGGTGAATTACTATAACTCCCTCCCATGGAAGTGCATTAACATTTTATTAGGAAAAAGCAGATGTTCATGAGGTGTAGCGAATGATGCATGTTTTGTGATCAGAAAATTCTTATTGAGATTTGCAAGTATCAAGCATCTTAATGTAGCTTCAAAATCGAAAAATCCATATATGACTCATTTTCCAAAAATGAAACACTCCAATGACAAGCGAAAAGTTGCAAGCCTCCTTAACTATGTAAGGGACTCTACTGAAATTTTTTATGTGAAATCGAAGGCACCTAATGTAGAAGTAATCAAACACTTCAATGACAAATGGTAAACTGCAAGTCTTCCTTACTATTTACGGGTCTTCACTAAAATTTCGTTATATGATTCAAATGCACCGAATTGTAGAAGTAATCCAACATTATTTTTAAAAGTTCCTATAGAACTGTTCATATCCCATGCTTGTTCGTGGGACCCAACCATAGCATGAAATCAAAGTAAAACTTCAACTGAGTTTTGATGGCTGACAAATGACGCTAGATTTTTTCAATAGCCTGGAAAGGCTCCACATTTGACAGTACCTGGTGATATATTTATATATTCATAGAACAAAACAAAATGACCATTAGTTGTGATATTTGTATTTCCTCTATGCAGTGCACTCTGTTACTGCTTAAATACTTGTATATTGCTATTAATTTGGTCATTACATTTAACAGTATTGGTAAGAGGAAACTAGCTAGTGCCTGTCGACATTTTCTTCTTTGCTAGTTTGGCAGGGACCTTGTTGATAGAATCTGGGATGTTGCTATTTGGGACCTTGCTTTGAGTGAGCAGTAATGATATTCAACTATCGTTAATATGCTGGGAAATGGACATAACATTCTTCACCTTGTAACCTAGGGTTTTCTGGTCTGATTAACGCACTACAAAATGTGAGGGAGATCAGTTTCATACGGATTCTGTCTTTAAAGTTTCCAATTAATTATATTTCATTAAGATGAGGACCCAATTGCTATGCGGCCAGGCATATACTCCAAATGGTAACTGATTTTAAGGCTCCCTGCATCCATTTATAATCCTAAAACTGCACGTGCTTACAACTGCAAGACCAACAACATACAGCCAATGTGAAACAACATATGTTCATGTGACAAGCTCCTCTTCCCTATCATTTGTACCTGGGGACCCATTGCAAAGATCCATGCTGTAGTGTTCCTGACTCACATGCCCATGCTAGTGCTCTTGGGTTGGCTTTGATACCACTTTTTCAAAGGCTGGACCAAACTAAAAATGGTTAAACTGATTTTAAGGCTTCCCACACCCAAGTATATCTCCAAGGACACACTCACTATGGTTCTTACATGTATTAGGCATTGAGTTCCTTTCCGAGACAAAATATCCTGCATTTTGTGGGATCTCAAGTTGGTTGGCAGTGACAAGAATGAGGGATCATTTTTGGTTGAGCAACCTGATCAATTTGTCATGAATGTTTCAATCATAGTGGAAAGTGACTCTAGCTTAATTGAGTTCCTAATGCTGCCATAGTATACCTAATTCAAACCATGGGGAAAATTAGCAAAAATTTTCAAAAGTTGCTCTTCCCTTTGAAGAAAGCTTCATGACAAGTAACACTATATCCTGGAAATGGAATTACCTCATTTTCAAACTGTTGTGTCCCATGTGCAGATGAATCAGCCAAGATCTTAACTGCTACTTCTTTTCCATCTTTCATTTTTCCATAATAAACAGGTCCAAAGCTTCCCTTCCCGATTTTCTTGGTAAACATTTGGGTGGCTTCTTCTAGCTCAGTGAATGTGATAGGAGCAACATCTGGACCATCCTCTATCAATGATCCACCATGTATGAGGGAATAGGAAGTTGAAATCTTGGATATGGCGCGTGGATAATCACCTAAATTACAGAAGTGGAGGTATTAAAGAAAAAAAGGGAAAATGGTAGATATTACCAGGTTTCACTAAGAGATTGTGCACCTTTCTTGTTTTTCTCAGAGGTTGACTTCTTTTGAAGATACAGCAGCAGCAACATACTTCCAATCAACAGTAGAAGGAAAGCTGCTACCGACACGCTGAGGGTCACCTTGAAATGATCCTTGTGTTTTGATATTCTAATCAATGCTGGGTTATTATGATAGCTGCAAATAATATATCATGGCTGTTGGTCATCAGTACTTTATCAACACAAACTATGACAATTGCACCATAATATGCCAGTGCGTATACCTCTAATGCATGTATAGTGGCATGATCTGAGTCCTTTGAAACATGCATCTAAATTTAGTTTATGAAGTAACTTTGGCAGAGTATGACAGCTGTGTACAAGTACTCAATAGTAGAAAGTAGCCAGTCTGCTTTTCTCATTGCATTGATCAAAAAAGCTGTCAACCTTGATATCCTTGGTGTTCTTTGGTGTGCCTTTTCAAAGGACCATCTAGTTTAATGTTGAATGAGAACTGCTTATGGAAGCATCATTTGGCCCTCCTTGCAACTTAGTGCATTAATAAAATGCCTAACAAGAAGATCTTGGACTCACAAACTGGGTTGGCCGTGTCATATTTAAACCAACGTTTAAACATTTGAGATACTTCTGGTACACGGTACACTAATTGTGTATTTTGGGGAACCATTGATAAAATAAGCCCCCTTAATGGCGTCATGGTAGTCACAAAACTATCATGCTATACACCTCTACAATGTCAATTAAATGTTGTCCTTTTTGCTTTTGTAGTCTTACCAAATATTTTCAGATTTCATGATCAAAATTGCAGAGCATTAGACCACTGTGTACAGCGTGTGAAAGATTAGAAAGGGACAGAGAGAAATGAAGACAAAATAGGGTAACTTTGAAAGGAGACCATTTCAAGAAGAAAATAAAATAGGCAATTATGAACAGTGTACACTGGAGAATATTTTGGAGGAAAAAAATATTCTGCAAAGAAATGAAAACCAGAGGAGGTAGAAACCATCTGGTGCATTTTGTCAAAATTTCTCATTCCAACCTTTTTTTTTCATTACTAGAAATAGGAGAAGAATTGTGATACTCTGTTTTGCATGTGAAGTAATAGAAAATTTCATCCACAATTAGCATTTGAGCAAAACATGCAAATTTGTTTGGGTTTTGGAAATCATCAGCTTTCAACTAATTTACTTTAAATTAGACCTCTGTGATATCCATAAATAATTAGGTACTGACCTGCAGACTGGATTAGCTCCCTGCATTTTCGAATTTTGTGCTTTAAGTATTCAATATACAGAGCAACCATTTCATTGATCTAACATGTATTTCAATTAATTTAGGTGCATAAGACTGCTTTTCTTCTATCATATTGTGCAATAATTTGGACCCCAGACAGAGTAGCTTGAAGTTTAGATGTGTTTTGTTTTGCCTTTACTTGTGTTTGTAATTTTGACAATATCAATTTAGATTTCCACCAATATATCCTATTTTTAGCCTATATCAATCAAAACTTCCATAGATATTTCCTATTTTGGCCGTAAGTGATATGAAATATCTTGTTGATATAAAATCCATTTCCTTCTACATTTCTTTAGGATCTCAAGGATATATTCTGAAATTTCCATTAATGATATAGTTTTGAAGTATTGGCAACTTGGTTTATTTACTTGCTTCTAGTTCCATTAAAAGTCTGAGAATATCACTCCTTAACAAGTTTATTTGGCAATTTCTTTCAATTCTCTCTCATCAAAATAATGACTTCAAGCAACCCTGTTAGGTGAACTGGCTGAGATGCATTTGTTTGTGTCATTCAGGTCATGACTGGTTGTTAGTTCCTTGTTATCTAGTCTTTCATTGACGAATTTTGAAATTTTCCTGACTGGTAGTTGGTTCCTTGTTATCTAGTCTTTCATTGATAAATTTTGAAATTTTCCTTTCTTGATGACTATTTCCTTGATGTTATTTGTGAGATTTATCATTATGTGCTAATGAACTAATTATAAATATAGCTTTATAACTCTTTTATGGCTTGAATATTATTTGACCTTGTCCAAATGAAAAATGTTATGTACCCCTCCTTTTTGGTTAATAATTTATATTCTAAGCATGTAGTCATGCTAGTGGTAGGTCCAAGTGTCTCAAATGATTCGTCATGTGGCCCTACCATGGCTTGAATCTTTGGTATCAACTCAATATAATCATCCCCATATCTGTGTTTGAGGAAGTTCACTCAGTTATTTGTCTTATATCTTTGTGCTTGTGACTACTGATAAGAACTGTATGCAGGGCTTTCTTAAATAGTAATTTGTCATTTTGTCTTATGACTCTTATCATATATTATCTAGGTTAGGGACACCATTCATGTGCTCTTGCCCATGCTCATGGTTGGCCATAACAGACTCTCATCCATCTAATAGGTAGGCTGGAGGGATGTATAGGGCTGAGACTTCTTTCTAGTTAAATGACCTTGGTCAATTGCTTGGAATAGTCCAGTTAACATATTTTGGGTTTTCACCATTCAAGATTACCCCAAAGAATTGGGACAACTGAAAATATAACCATGGATTAAGCTGCATATAGTGTCCTTGTGCTACATGTGGATGTTCATAAGAAGTTTGGAACCACTAAGAGGTATCTTTAAACCAGTAAATTTATTTTAAATGAAGGCTCTCTCGAGGATTGGATCAGGGTAATGATAATCAGTCAGGACATGGCGTTTGGGTCAAGTTCGGTTGTGGGTCCCAACCCTTCAGGGCAGAGCTGGGCTTAGCTTGTCATTGCCACCTTTACCCAACATACATCCGATAAAAATCAAAATATTTGTCACTATTGATATGTACTTACTTGAATATTAACTTCCCAGTGAACAAACGTGGAGGTATCTCACCGCTTAAAGAGTTGTTCTCAACATACCTGTTGCATGTGGCTTCAATTCAGCTAATATCACCATTATCATGCAGACTGTGTCTGCTAATAATATCTAGTGGAAAAAATGCAAACTTAAATGTTTCTTTATCATTGCTTAGCCCAATAAACTATGAATGCAGGCTCATTGTTGCTGATAAAAATGATTCAGGTGGACTGAGCATGGAAGTGATTGCATCATTTATCATCTGTGCCAGAGGCTTTTCATTGTGGATATAGCCAATTGAATTGTGGAACATTGTATGAAACAGGCATGTTCTTTTCTCAGGTGAAGTAAATCAATGGAAGATACATTAGAGAAGATAAGGTGAAACTCATATTAACCCAGAACTATTATAAAGTTATCAATTGAAAACAGTTAACTGCTGGCAGATAATTTTGGTTTCGCTACGTACAGTTCTCGCAAGCTTGGTAAATCACCCAAATAAGAAGGTAACTGACCAGTCAATCTATTGTTTTCTAGATGCCTGCATATTCAGAGAAAAAACAAAAACCAAAAAAAAAAAGAAGGGATGTTTACATGATTTTCTGAGCTTATGATTTGAGCAATAAATATCTGGAGGAAGGAAACTTACAAAATACTCAAATTAATGAGATTGCTCAAATCTGGGATGGACCCAGTCAAGAAATTACCATCTAACCACCTGAAGAATCAGAGACATAAATCAGATGCAAAATTTCATTTGGTCAGGATTTTGCAAAGCAGGAAAACTTACAATTCTGTTAAGCCCTCCATTTGCTTAAGTTCATGTGGGATCTCCCCTTCCAAATTCTGTTGGGACAAAGTTCTGTTAATGAGGTCAGAAGAATATTCTTGTCAGGATGGTTTTAGTTGCCTTTCAATTTTTATTTCAGAATGTTAGAGCAGTCTTTTCTATCAGAAAACAAAAAGTATAGGTTAGATTTTGACAGCGAACATACTGTTGCAGTGCTTTTTTTTCTTTTCTGTTGATAAAACTTTTAAATATATATGCTGTTTCTGAAGTAGTTAGAAGAGCTGAAATTCAACCTTTTTGAACAAGTGAAAGTCATGCTGGCTAACAACTATTGAACAGTGCATCCTAGCTGCTCGAAAAAGATTTCTTTCTCCACTGGGAGCAGCCAGTTCAATATTTATTTTAAAAACACTATGCTCATAATCATACCTTATCCCAACTAATTTAGGCAGCTACATGAATCCTATTATGTCATTCCGCTCAGTTAACAGAGCAGTTCTCCATTTGAACCATAGACCCTGAAGTTTTTATTCAACCAGATGTCCTTTCTGACATTACCCTTTCCTCTTGATAGCATTGGGTTTGAGTTAACTTATTCCTATTGGGTTCACTTATTGTTCTCTTTTACACTTTGCCAAATCATCTATGCCTAATCAATCATCTATCTTAATACATGTTGGTGCCATCTTACTGCCTATGACCCCATCTTAAATAAGTAATTATATAAAATAGTAAGATAACAACTTAGCTGACAATAAAGGGAAAATTTTAAATTCCTTAGATCCAGACAAAATAATGAATTATAAATATTCAATGTTATAGAGTTGTAAGTTCTGAAAGGAACACTATTTCAATAAAACAAGGCAAAGAAGTACTTACACTTTTGTAATCCTTGGTGGTGTATTAGGACTGCATTTTACCCAGTCCCAAGGAACTGGGACACAAGGGTCTCCATCAGTTTGTGTGAAGTTGTTTAGGGAAGACATCGAACAAAGAATATTCATAACAGTCACTTGCATTCAGAAAAATTGTGAACATCAATTTTAGAGAGTATCCCAACACTTAGACATGCAAAATTTCATGAAATCATCATCATCAAAGCTTTATCTCAAATTCATTGGGGTCAGCTTCATGAATCTTCTGTGCAATTATACTCTGTCATGTACCATATCTCTGGCAGTTGGCTCTTGAGTCTTTATTGACAAGAAAATTTCATGTAATATGGATATATGGAAATGTCTGTTTGATATTACTACATTAGTTGAATCTCCCTTCTAAACTAAGGAGCTACATTATTGACCACAGAAGCAGATAATAATTCAAGCTTTATAGTTTCTAGATATTGTTGAGCATTGTTGTGGTTCATACTGTTTATCTATGGCTTCCAAATGGATGTACTAAAATATAAATGTGAGAGAGATCCACATAAAGGCCCAAGATAGGTAGCTGGGAACTTTCTTAGGTTGGCCAATCTCTTTAGCACTAGTCATCAAGGTGGACCATGTTACATATTCTTTTTGTGGACGCTAAACCATGAGCACCATTTCTAGCAACATGATGTTATTGAAAACTCCATTGCTCCCCAAAATTCCATGTAACAAAGCATGAATGATCTTATAGCTATTACAATTTCCAGTTCAATTTAATTAGTATTCAGTGATAATTTAGCACTCTAGAAACATAACTCTTCTTCCAACTAGCTTCAATTCTGTCTCTTTTCATCTAGTTATAACCATCCACTCTTTGTTAGATTGAGAAGCCTTTCTTCTAGTTATAACCATCCACTCTTTGTTAGATTGATAAGCCTTTCATCTAGTTATAACCATCCACTCTTTGTTAGATTGAAAAGCTAAGTTTATGTTACAGAACCTAAAGACAAGGGATATCATGTTATAATCTCTCAATTCTCTCCTTGTATGCTCAATTGAACTGCACCATTCTGATAAAATGTTTTGCATATTTATTTGTAGTTTATTTTGATACCAGTGTATTGTTTGTAGTTTTATATTCTCTTGGAAGTTTTCTGAGACTTTAGAATGTATTTAAACATCCATGCTTCACAGATTTGATTTATTACGGGAGCCAGTTAGCCTTGGCTAAGATTAGGCTGTGAGCCTATTTTGGCGAGGATGGAGATCTTGGACGGAGATGATCTAGGAAAGGCTGCTTTCTTAAGAAATTTCATTGTAGGACTCAGTGCCAAGTGCCAACTACCAATATTTGTACCCATTTCTGTTAATAGGCTCATAATGCTCTCAGTAATTCATGTTTGGTTTCAAAAGTTGGCATGGTACTTGCCCTCAACAGCAAAGAGATTGTTTGTTTATACTCTTTCAGGACACCATATGAGGTTAATTTGCTTAGCCATGCTTGTACATGAATGTGTTCTATGAATTGCAAAATGCATGAACATACCAAAATAAGAATATGAATTTCCTTCTACCTTGTTTATTTCGAAATTTCCTGAAGTAAAATAGAAGGAATAAAAGCACTAACAATCTTATATGTCTACTTGCCAAAGAGAGAATAGTGCAAGCAACAGTCAGAACGTGATTATGCAACTTTAAGGTTTCTTGTGGAAGCTCAATGCCCCCTTCTCCACCTGAAATTGAGCGTCACTATTTGACACATGCAGTGTGGAGGCAGCTAGGTGAAACTTTATCTATATTTTTTGATGAAATGCACCAGCCATTTTAATCCTCTATTTTTTAACAAAATAGATCCTATTACTTATTGAAATGCATACAATATTTAAAGCTGGTAAAAAGCAGTGCGAAGAAAATAAAACAAAAACTACGTAATGTTACCCAAATTTCCAAGTTCCAATTGACTGAAATCAACCCTTTTATTTTTTTTTTAAAGCAAACAATAATTGCTGTGATTAACTATTTTCTTTTTATATAGTATTATTTTCCATCACATGAAAGCTAATATGTTTTCTCGGAATCCATGCAAAACCAACAGATCTTCCTGCCGAAATCTATATCTGACCCAACATGTCTATGTCAAGTTCAGAATATCAAATTTTATAATGAAATTTGGAATAGATATAATCTACAGATTACAACATTTCAAAAGTAGGACAAGGACTTACCATCTTCTCTACTTGTCTTTGGAATAATTTGCACATATTTGCTGATCTCGATTGCATTTAGGAGTGGTCCACGAGTAGAGTCTCGAGTCTTCACAAATGAAAATGACAAAACAAAATCTAATGACACATTCATGAAGCTGGGTTCATATAGTGTGTAACTACTGTTTGCATTCTCTGCAATATTTACAACAGCATTGCTATACCCTGGAACATAGGGCTGCTGAAATCTGAACTTCCGTGTCTCATTGAGTCCTAGATCTTCAATTTCAGCCAGGTATGCATATGCTCGGGCATTAGCGGGGAAACCCTCAAGATCCAATCTGTAGGTGAGTCTTCCTTTTGTACCAACCACAGCAGTTTGCATCACTTTAACTGGTGGGAACTCTCTAGCATTTGTTTTTATTTTCTTCGAAGTGGCAATTCTTTTGGTACCAGGAGCCACTCCAACTAAAAAGTTCTGTCTTCTATTGAGATCAGATTCCCATATTCTATCATAAGGATCATCAGGATATCTGTTACAAAAAAGAAGGTAATTTAGTTATTTTCCTATTTCATACAGATGGTGAATTCAGACTATATTTCTTTCAAGTTTAAGAATGGTAACAAGACAAGGGAGAAACCAGAAAGTGAGCACTAATTGCACTGTCTTTATCTTCACTAGATATGGAGACCTGGAGTGGATATAATGGTCATATGTAAATATTTATATTTAAAATTTTTATCATCAAAAGAATTGGGCCATGTTTTGATACCCAACTAACCACTATTTCAGAGATCTATGGTGATGTCAGTCAGAACCCTTTCTGATTGTTTGGCATGACTGTTATTTTTCAGAAGTTCATTTGATGGCATATTTCAGCCTCCAAAGCAATATTTAGCTACTGAAAGTGGACCTCAAGGGATTTGGTTTGGGGTTATAAATGAATTGTACTGGTGCCGAAGGTGTTTGGTCTTCCAGATCAGTGTCTCAGATTCAACAGGGGCAGGATTTGAAACATGTATTTCCTGACCCAGCCCTGAGACGAGGATCTAGTGCTTACTGGGTTTCAACAATATTGTTTACTGTGAGTTTATAACCAATTTATGTTGGGTTTAGGTCATTTCTTGTCCTATAGGCCCACAAAATGTAGAAAATGGATAGTTGGAAAGACGATGTTCGTGGAAGGTATGTGTATATCTTTTTGCAAAAGATGATCTTTAAGTGGACTCAGCCAGTCAGCCTTTTTCCACATCTAGGTATAGCTCAAACATATGGGCAGGGTATGTCAATCTTTTTGCATGAGGTAATCTGATGATAGGTTCTTTGGACGATTGTATAATATTATACTTTAGAAAATGGTCTGATTAGTGAGATTATCATTCCACAACTGATGCAAGAAGCTTCCAATAAGGTCATTTATATCAGTCTTAAATGTTTTGTGTTTGCTATGCAATGTTCACTCATACATTGGTGAGTATATTATATCTCATAACCTAAATTATTGGACCCAGTTATTGTTTTTTTTTTTTTTTTTCCAAAGAGCAAAAACTTACGAGTAAACTTTAATACATGTATACTTATACAATTTCAGTACTTTTATAAGTTTACTTCTATGGTTGAATCATATTCTTGGTGGTTAATTCTGATATCTACACATTTCACTGCTTCAATAGTAACTCCTGTGCCCCCACTAGACTCAAACTTGGCATTTTCCATTGCCTGTCCAGGGTTGAGCCCTGCTATTTGGCATTTGACTTGAACAAAAATTTTCAAAAGAATTGTCGAGGAATGGCAGCTAGGAGGGTGGACAGGAGGATATGCAGATTTATAGTTCAGTTCACAGCCCCTTATGGATTGTGCTTTATGTTTGATGCTAACTTGGCATTGGCAAAAGGGTTGTTTGAACCTCGGTGTCTGCATTAGTGTGCTTCACCTTTGTTCATTCTCTCCCAAACAAATGAGCCTTACTTGTAGAATTTGGTTGGGACATGTTAACTAATGATGCAATCCCTGGTTAATCGTGGATAACCTAGGATGGAGCTGAGTGAAAATTAGACCTACATGAACTGCCCAGCAGTGTTTTTGAAAACCAGACTTGATCTGTAAACCACTTGATCTGATGATTTACAAGTTCGATGGTGAGCTGAGCCTTGGTTGGTCCAGTTACTCCAGTCTGGTCACAGTTCGGTTCAACAATTTTGTAATTTGCTAATGATATCATTGTAATAGAAAGGCAAATCAAGGGGTGTAGCATAGTCATAAAAGAAGCATACATAAATTTATATATATTATCAAGATCTCTGTGTCAATTCTTCATATTTGCATCATATTAGTTAAAAAAATTTCAAAAAAAAGGGGCAAAACTGTTGGACTGGGAACCAGTCACTGACTGGTTTGGTAGCCTGGTTGAGTTTTCAAAACATTCTGCCTGCCTGGTGCTCTAATACTTTAATTCTAATTTCTTTGTGTTTTCTCTCAATTCTTCAATTTCTTTAACTTTAATTTCTTCAAAATCTCTCAATTCTCCATATCTGTAATTTCTTCACAATTCAGACGTTTTGATTGAGCTCCCTTCATGCTATAGATGCTCTCTCTCTCTCTCTCTCTCTCTCTCTCTCTCTCTCTCTCTCTCTGTGTGTGTGTGTGTTCTTGAGATGCACTGCTGCATATGTTGTTAGAATGGGCTGGCTGAATGTGTTTTAGACCTTTGCATTCCCATATTAACCCTTATGGAGCATTTGCTTAGGGGCTTTATCACCGGCACGGAAAGGAAAGGTAGTGGAATGGAAAGGAAAGGAAATGATGTCAGTCATAAAGTAAATAAAGCTAAAATAGATAGGTGAAAAATAATTATAAATATAGGTAATAATGGAAAAAACAGGGTTGTTAGGGAGAGTAAATATCAAATCAAGCTTTGGGAAATGAGTTTTACCATGGAATTGGATTCCTTTCTATGGTACCAATCACCCCCTTAATGTGATTTGTGATTGAAGCAACCATTTCTGTCCATATGCAGTTCCAAGATTCAAATCACCATCTAACAACTAGAAAGCAAATGACTATATTTTCAACTTAATGCAAAGTACCTAATTAATAGTGCATTAGCAGAACCCATGTAAGAAGGAATTTAGCAGATCAAATAAAAGTCAAAAGATGGCACAAGTTGATGCAGGTCTTCCATAAATGGTACTTGCATCTTCATCCTAGCCTTATGTTCACTACTTCGAGGTCCTTAAAATGGATCTTTAACCACAAAATCTTAATTAAAAAAAAGTTTTCTAGTAAGAATAAATAACCAAGGTAAACCCATCTCTATCATTTTGAACCACAAGGTCAATACATCCAGAGGAAACATTTCTTGGACATTTAAAAGCTAATGGTAGCTAAAATGGCACTTACCGTATTGCATCTTTGCTGGAAGCGCCAAAGTTTACCCTTGCTGCAACTTTAAGGTAGAAATCATCCTCATAATTAGTAGCATACATTGAAAAATTTAAAGGCCTGAGCTCTAGGGTAGATATGAAAGGAAAACCTGTTGATGCACAACATAGGCACACATATATAGAAGTAGAGGTTGCCCTGATGATCATCTCCTCAACATATATTCTGGAAGCATCATTAATCACTATGGCAGACCATCTAGTACCATCCAAGTATAATTGGAAATTGGGGTATGGATCATCATTATCAGAACTTCCATAAAGAAATGTTGCTCTGACAAGATATCGCTTTCTTTCTATAGTGCTTATAGAATAACAGTACTTCTTGCTATCTGCGGGAAAATATCTGTAATGGGTGTATTGTTGACTGACTTCTCTTGAATTCTTGACTTTTGACACATTACCGTATCTAATTAAAGTAGCATCTGAAATCCACATGAGTTCTGTACTTGGATCAGTATGGTTGGCACTTCCTCCACTGTCTATACTGACAAAATCTGCACATCACATGGTTATCACAGAGCTGAGCATTATGACATCATAAAACCCTTACTGGGGAGTGGTAAATCTGCCTATCATTTTGAAAGAAGGCAAGTTAAATGTGATTGCAAATTGTTTTGTGTCACAATAATGTTTCAGCCTTTCAAATGAGAATATGGATTATTTTAAGGATGAAGAAATTTACTGAATAGTTCTTAGGTTTAAACAAAATCTATGGCTAGTAATTCAATGAATGGATACCTTATCTCATGTTTTCCACTATGTTTCAGTAGAATCAAAACAGTTCTCTTGTCATCAATATTGCTATTCGACTTCTCGACTTTGAAAGATCCTATTAATATTCTAATCTACAATTGACACCTCTCTAGTGCTTCCTTTTCTGTGGATTACTTGATGAAGTTCCATTAAGCAAATTGAAATGCTGTGGATTTCCACTTAGTTTTAAGTTTGTGGAGGTGCAATATGTGCTTGTATAAATTAAACCAACAATATAACCCTCATCATCAAGATGGCCCATGCTTCATAGAACTGAATATATATGTCCTGTAGGTGATTAAACATTTTTTGCTATTTTGCAAATTTATTGCTAGATCACAATACAGCACTTTTTCGATGATTCTGATAGATCAGATAAACTAATATTCAATATCAAAAGACAGGCCTCATCTACATTTGACCAATGATCCTTGTAATAATTCATCTTATTGTCATCCAATTCCTCAAATCTCACAATGAAAGGATCAAGCGCTATTCGCTAGATTCTTAATAATAGAGAATACTGTCTCATAGACAATACTAGGCAGTGGAATACTGCTCGTGCTGGGATTCTGGTCTTTTTAGATCTTTGGAATACAAGACAGTTGAATTGTTGGGTATGGTAGCTCAGCTCCCAGAGGGCACAACAAATGTATTGCCAAGAACTCATATGCATGCCACCAGAGAGCACTCAATGGCTAACATCTGAGTTTTTCAAAACATACATTCACCTTAATTTTCAACATCAACCATATAATTAGTAATCACAGGGACTTACTGGATATTCTTATTCATAGAGGTTGAGATTGTTCAACAAAAGCACCCTGCATGCCTCCATGTCATGTTTATGTCATTAACTCTGATGTTGTCTGAAGTGACAGATCCTATTGATGATGCATGGATGGCACGGTGGGTTCCCTGCAGCTTCTTTTGCAGGCTCAGGGACAGCAGTGTGCCACAGCTACACTGCTCACTGAACAAAGAGCATGCACTATATAATTTTGCTGAGGTGGCCCCAACATGGCTGTAGGGTAATACAATGGTGATTCAGTCATCAGATTGGTGTCACTTTTTTGCTCTGAGCATGGAGCATTGCTTCTTCTTATAATTTACCCATTCTTTTTGATGTTACAGGTTCAGTCATTAACATACTATCAGATTTACTTCTAGTTGCAGTGGTCTCAGTAGCATATCTCTACCTCAGATTAATGGAGAATTGAGCAAGTCCTAAGAGCATGGTGGATGTCTGTGGAGATAAATAGCATTCAAAGTGAGAAATCATACCTTTAACTTGACCAACTACCAAAGGAATCAGCGGTAGACATAAAACCAGCAAGAAAGACATGAGAGCCATGATATGTATTGCAAGACGACAGCCCAAACCTCGCAAGCAGATGTGTTGTATTTTAAACACTTTCGGCTCAGATTAGCCTACCAACAGTCCCAACCAATGAACATCTTCTGATGCTTTGTATTAGCTTTATGTGGGATGAATGAATGCATTGTGCAATGTGCAGTCACATACCTCTTGCAGTTTTCATCTTTGGGATCTGCTTTATTGGGAACACTTTCCAGCTTTGGCTTTATTGTTATTAACCTTAAAAGATTCGCTCACATGCATTTAAAGACTCTTGCAGGAGGATGCCCCTGCTTTTTGCAAGGGCTGAATTGTACTGAATTTCACTGTGTAGTTTTAAAGTAGCGATCCCAGTGGGGTACACATGATTCGAAACAGAGGATTTTATGCATCTAATTTTGTGCGGGTCCCATTTTTTTCTTTTTTTCTTTTTCTTGCCTCTCCTTTATGTGGTCTTGGAGCAACGGTGATGGTGTGAAAGAGCTTGGCAGACATTTCAGGGAGGGTGGGGAAATGACAAGGAATGGTTCAAGGCATATCCAAAATAGAAAATGAGCAAGTAACAATAGCGTTATGAAAAGTGGCGGTAGTATTCATGTTGATGTGATCCGGCACACTGGCTCATGATCCATGGAATCTTTAACCAAAAGTGGGCAAAAGATTATTCGAGAGAGGAGAGAGGTGGCATAAGTGCAATAAAAATCTTTTACAGAAGCCCATCTGTATCACAATGATTGGGTGATCTGGCACATCATGATTTGCCAGTGCATGTAGGAAATCAGCTGAAAGATTTCGCAGTAAACATGCCAGTACTCTTCTATTCCTTCTAATGATGCTTTACCTGTGTTTAATGGACATTTGCGGTGGATTGGTGATTCTCAATAGATTGACTCACTGCAATGCATTTTCCCTTTACCATTTATTTAAGAAGTTAAAATTCATTTCAAAGAGAAATCTAAGCAACTCTTGACATTAAGAAGGAAAAAAAGGCGCTTCAGACAGTTTAAGGCCTGTTTGACCATGCGTTTTGCAGGTAAAAAGTACTTTTTTTAATTTAAAAGTATTTTCAATTAATTTTTTATATGTTTAGCCTAACATTAAAAGCTCTACTCACTGACCGAGAAAGCAGACGGTGGGGGGGAAGCACATTTTTTTTTTTTATCCTCAAAAAAGTGTTGTTATCAAAAGTGCTTCTTTAAACAGTGAAACTTCACAGGGCCAAACAGGCCCTTAGTGAGTTTTGATTTGTAATTTGATATAGCCCATTCAAAATTTCAATGAGGGAATGTACCCATCCTCTTTCACAAGATGAAAACTATTTTTTTTTTCTTTTTCTACTCACTTTTTTAATTCATATAATATTTATCTATTTTAACAATTTTACTTTTTTTTCTTAATTATTACATATATTTTCAATCATTACAATTCTCTTATAGCTTTCTATTCTGATAAATTCATTACTCCTAACCAATGTAACATGGCCAAACCCCTCTAGGTATGTTTTATCTTGTTTTATTACCTATTGGTTCCACCTCTAGATTAGGAAAATAACTTTTGATGATGATGATAATGATGACATATTCTTTGAATTATTATCTTCTATCTTTTCATTAAAAAAGAATCTATTTTTTTTCTCTTTGATCACTTTGTTTTTAACTATCACTTCTATTTTGTTGCATCATCTCTTTTTTATATTCCACTTTTTCTTCTTCTTTTTTTAGCACTCTTTACCAAATTCTCAAATATAACCAAAAAATAAAAGTAAGACATAGGATGGCTTAGCCCACATAATGCTACTCTTCAGCCATTGCCGATATTGTGATTACAACCTTTTTAACCCCTCTTTTACCAATTCCCAAACATACCTAAAAAATAAATGCTAAATGGTTTTCTCCACCTAAATCTACTCATGGAATTCAAATCACCGGATGTAATTAAAAATAATAACTTTTATCTACTTTAACGTAAAAATTAACGAGCTTAATATTTATTTCAATGTATCAACATCAGCTTAAAACTTTAAATATCAATAACCATAGATCAGTATTTTAGGCACCGTACCATGTGTCTGCTTTTACTATACGTGCAACTGCCTTTAATCTGGTTACATAACAACATCAGATTCAATAGTAAAGGCTCAGCATTCCCACTCCAATGGAAACTAAGAACAAATACAGCTTCTGTAAGGGCCTGTTTGGTCGTGTTTAAAAGCTTAATGTCAAAAACCAGATTTTCTACGCTATGGAAGAGAAGACGCTATAGCTATATACACAGATGGAAGAAATTGTTAATTGAACAATTCAATAAAGAAAACAACAGAAAATTTAAATTAATTAACTAGTGATTAAAATCTTGATTGTCTCAATCTTGCTACAATTACTGGATTCTACTCTGAAGAATCTCCACCCAAATCTTATTATCAAAGATGTACAATTTAAAATAACAAATAAGATATGATAACAAATACATCATCTATGGAAAATTAACCAAACCAAAGGGCCATTAACTGGATAGCACAGTATATATAGAGTATGAAGATATTTACAATATACATTCCGATCATTCATGCCTAAACATCTCACTTTGGATGAAAGATCTTCGGACCCGAAGGATCATGCCTTCCTTCATGCTAGGACAAGATAAGATATCCCTCTAGAAGCCTCAATTTGCAAGGAATATTTCCTCAGAAGCATTGTATGGTCAAGAACTAAGCTTATATTGCCATGCATTGTGTAATGCCTAGCAATCCAAGTTGCAATGTTAGTAAGAGATGAGTCTTTGCAATTTCATTGTCCGCTGTGATCGTTGTCGACACACAAATAGTACGAACAAAAATCAAATACTAACTCCCAAGTCCAGTGAATCCCTAAAGACTAAAACATTGACCATTCCCATCGCCAAGTTTAATGCTTCCCTACTTTCCAGATGATCAGAACAATGCAAGACTTTCTTGCTTACTTTGCTGTGCTCTCACATGGACAATCAGCAGTAGCTGAGCTTGAAAAATCATCTACTCTGCTAACAGGAGCATTGCTGGAGTGAGGCGACAATGCCTCTGGATGTAAGAAGGAACCAGAATCTGTAGAATGACCCGAATACCAATGCACATCATTCTGCATCCTGTAATCATTAACCTTAAATCCACACATTTTTAGAACTCTTGCATGAAACTGGTTTGGCAGTTCTTTCAAAAGTTCTGCAATGGCCAGCTGATGCTTTTTCTTTAGATTATTCAGCTCAATTTGCTGCTCCGCCAAAAGTTGCTCTAGTTTCTTGGCGATGGCTTTGACCTCCTCTGGATCACTTTCCGTAAGTATCTCACTGTTTGCCTCAGCTGAAAAGGAATTATCATTAGCATCATGTTGTTCAGCAATACCCCCATTTTTAGAACAGGCATTTTCATGGAAATCAATATCATCAGAAGGTGCATTTTGCCATTCAAAATGTTCTGATGATGCACAATTCTGTGTGCTCTTTCCCCTCGGTAATGCAGAACATCTTTCCTGACAAGGTAAAGACACACCTTCTATGCTTTCTCCTTGGCTCCCAGAATTACCAGCTGAGTGTGCCATTTTACTGCTTCCAACTGAGCAACCATCACTAGCAAGCAAATATACTTCAGATGATAAGTTTGATTGAGTAGGCTGTATGGGAGAGGCCCCAGCCTTTGGGGAGTCGGACCAGAACTTGCGACCTGAAGGAAGTCGTTCTAGGACAAAGCTGCCTGAAGGGTGATGTAAGTCATTTTCCAGTGCATAAACCTCATCTTTGGTGTCAGATGGACAATCTACTGCCTCATCTCCAAAATTATCTTCAAAAGATTCCCCAGGTATCCATTCAGGAACAAGGGCTTGTATCTCCAAGTCTATCATTGAAGCAATTGTTGTGACATCTTGATCTGTGAGGTCCAGTTCTGCAACCATTTCACTGGCAACACTGATTGCAGTATCTGTCTCAATATCAAATGGGAAGTGAATGTTCCGGACATGACCTGTTGGCCACAAACAAGAAAAGATTAAGCCAGTGAAACATCATTTGGCAAAGAAGCCAAAATAAACCGCAATAAAATCAAGAAAATTTTGGCGGACCTGTTGAATCAGCAATACGTAGCTTCAGAAATATAGTGTTTATATCTTTCCTTTGTCCTTTCACCATGAAGTCTCGACTAGCCTCATGTACATCTTGAAACCCTGAAGAACTATTGCTCTTATCTGCATGCCCAACACTATCATCTGCATTTATCATGTTTGCTAGAGACTGAGAAACTGTATTCATTTAAATTTTTTTTACCTGACCCCTTTGAATCTGAAGGTGACTGGACTGTGAACTCGTTCTCCCCCTTTGATTGGAGAAAAGGATGCATTAACAATTCTCTTGCAGACAATCTCTCAGAAACATTTGCAATGCATTTCTCAATAAATTCCTTGACTCCAGGATCCTTTACCTTCCCCAGAGATGCAGGTTTAATTCCCTGCAGGAAGAAGAAAACACAAGATGAAGACTAGCACCAAATGACATTAGAATCCCATTCCGTTGGTACAATTTAAATGTCAATGTTTAAACAAAGTTCATTTCTACCTTAAGAACTATCCAAGTGAGCCAAAACTTGCTCAAATGGCATCAAAATGCCATTCCATTGGAATAGTTTAAAAGTTAATGCAATATCTTAACTAAGAGCAATTTCATACCATTCAAGCTCCAGTCAAAACTCATAAATAGATAGGCTTGATGGTGAAAAAGAGTAAAAGACAATGCTACTATGTCAAAAGCATGGGGTTGACTACAGAGATGATAGGGTTTAACTAGGGAAAATTTACCCTATTTAAATAAAAATAAAGTAAGATAAATGCTCTGTTAAGTAAAATTACAGGAAAAAGTTTTTCCTCCAGTATTAAACAAACCCAGCAAGCCCTAAAATCGTAACTCTCATGAAGACTGATATTCAAATTCATGCTCAAAATTTTACTGATGACAAAAAGTATGGCTTCCACTAACCTTTAAAAAGCTGTTTGGTTCATTACAAAATTGGGTAAAAGACTTACAGTTTTAATTGACAAGACATTTTCCTCCCTCTTACTCCTGTCCAAATAAAGTAAATACTCCCCTTTCAAGCCAATCTTTACCATAGTTATCTCTATCTTTTCTATGATTAGACATATCTTATCCATATCAATCTTATCTTCTTCACAGTCAAAAGTTTATTAGTGCATATCTTATTAACTCCTGTTTATATTGCTAATATCGTTTTTCTCCTACTAAATATCAATTTTACTTTCTTTTTAATTACCTTTTTATTTCCACTACTTTTACATCTATTCAAACAAATAGTAAGGTGGATTTAACATTCATCCAGTACCACTCATCTCCAGTAAATGCCATACAGTCAATGAACTTTTTCTTTACCAGATGTTGTAGAATTTGTTGAAAGGAATCAATGTCTCTAGCCATGTCAGAATTCTCAGAAAGTACGCACTTTAAAATCAAAATTGAAACAAGTGGTAGTAAAAAAATGGGTCTGCATTTTGAAGGCCTGATAATGCAAGTGCATCACCTGCTCAATGGCCATGTGTGTCTTCAATAGAAGGTTTGTGGAAATTTCAATGAAGAAAAAATTTATCTTTAAAAGAGATAAAGCTAACATAACCTTCAAAAGTCTTTATTGCTTCTTCATTAAGCAACTAAAACATTGCAGTCCTAACAAGAAATTACTTCTAGTAACATATGCTAATAAAAACATTAATCTTTTTAATCAATTGGCTTAAATAGGATAACAAAGAAAAAAGTAAATTGATTAGGATTAGGAATTGCAAAGATTCCTTATATTCTAGTAGAATAGTATTTAAGTGCATGTGTATTTGTTATTCATACATCCAAACACCGTATGCACAAGTGATTAATTGCTGCTCCACGGCTCTAACTTGGACATAACTGACCTGAATGACATCAGAATCCAAAGCTAATGCTCACCCAATACCGTTGGTGCTCAAATGACCATGCCAATGAGCCATAACTTACTTGAATGGAATCAAAATCCTATTTTCTTCTTCTAGTTTAAAAGCTGAAGCAATGGGTCTTTAGCTAGGATCACTTCAATGTCATTCAGACTTCATTCAAGATCTGAAAAACAACCTACTAAATATGTGAATAAAATAACAAAGGATTATCAATTCAGATGGATTGGATGACAGCAGAAGTAAACATAACAGTCAGAATCACCAATGCCCTTTTTCTTCAAATCATCAATACAGATTTCAAATTGTCTAAATTATCCTGCTCATAGCCCTTCACATCTATCAAAATCTAATATGCATAATAATATCCAATACCACCACCACAAAGATATCAAGGCAAAGATAATGGAATAAGAAATCTAAACAATGCATAAGTCAACCATGAGTGAGAAAGAGAAAGAATGAGAAAAAACATCAAAAGCTAAATGAAATACACAGAGTAGCCTCACCGAAGAAACTTTTTTGTATATTTGAGCAGCATTGGCACATTCAAGATAAGGATATTCAAAGGTCACTAGTTCCAGCAAGCACATGCCAAAAGCATAAATATCTACCAGCTCATTGTACTCTTCTTCATAAAGCTCCGGTGCCATGAACTCTGGAGTTCCTGTAGTCAATAGTTACAACAATATATCCAAAAACTAGATTTCGGTTCCATAAAACCTTCAACAGTGAATGTGGGGAGATGCTCACCAATGACACTATGAGCTGAATGAGCTTTGCGAAGAATTGCAGCAAGCCCTAGGTCACCAATTTTCACTTCCCCCTGATTCCCATTGACAAATATATTATCACACTTCAAGTCTCTATGGATGATTGGAGGGTCATGACTATGAAGATAAAGAAGGCCCTGCAAGATTTGCCTCGTCCAATTCTTGAGAGCTCTTAATTCTACATGCTTGTGTTTGTTCCGGTACCTAGAAAAGTTGTCCATTAAAACTCTTGCCACTTCAAGCAATTACAACATTTTAAATCAGTGTACCAGTATCCAGTTCTATCCAAGCACCATTAATCATTGTTTTTGGTCGAATCATACAGTTGGAAATTTAAATCAAATTAAATTTAGATTTGCCTATGAAACGTGATTTCTAATTTAAAATAATACTCGAATTTCATTGTCTTAAATGTTGGTTAGAACTTAAGATTAAGTTCAAGACAAATATTTTGGATGTTTATTTATGATAATGTGGACAACATTTTTAACGTTTACTAATATTTTCTTACTGGATTGTTCATACAATGAATATATTCAAAGAGTAACCTTCACAGATTTTATTTAAAGTGGTATAATGCATCTCTGAGAACTATCAATCTGAATATTCAGCCCAAATTATTAACCTGAAATGTCAATCCATTTTCAATCCGAATTTCACCCATGTTTTACAACATTGGTTTGGTTTGAGTTGAGGTTTTAGAAAGTGGGTCATGATTTGGTTTGGGTAAAGATTTTACAATTTGGATTAGAATTGGGTTGAACTCAACCTCAATTTGAACCAAACCAAGTTGCACCCCTACACATAATCCTCATTTCATAATATGGAATCAAAAAGATTTGAGAGCAATCATGGAATTTGAGAAAGATACTTAAGTAGGCCCTATTTTCACCAAATTTGAAACAAAAAAAATTGACCAAACCAAATTAAGTTTTTGGCATGAATTTACATTTCTAGAAACCATAAATTTGACCAATCAAACAATTTGTGTCAAAACTCCAAATTGGTCATACAATCCCTAATTTCTCAAATCAATTCAAAATTAGGAAAGTTTCCACATAAACTGTTTCTAACATATTAACAGTATCACAAGAAATTGACACCAAATCATTTCAACCCAAAATGGAAAAAGAAAAAAACATGAAATCTGTAAAATGGGCAACAGCAATAATAAATTGATGATATTTTTAATGATTAAATAGCAATAAATAGCAGTAAATGGCTATATTTCACCCAACCACCATTTAGATTGTTTTTTCCCTTCAATATTTTGATCCCCGTTGCCCAAAATGATATTCATCATGATTAGTCACCAGCAATATCATTAAATGGTGTGCAACTCAGTTAAATGCAGATGCTTCAACTGAGGAAGGGAGAAAGAGAGGGAAGGAGAGAGAGGGCTGGAGATAACTTACTGGCGCAATGTCCCTGATGTGAAAATTTCAGTTATGAAATTTATATTATCACGTTTGGTGTCAACCCATGAGCTGTAAAATTTTATGATATTTTTGTGCTTGAGAGTCTTCAGTAAATGGACTTCAGAATATAGACGCTCAAAATCATCAATCCTCCGCAAGAGATCAGCCACCTTAATCTGATTCCATGCAACTTCTATACCTTCTAGTTCGTCAAAAGCTTTGTATCTGAGAAATTGCAAATTAAGGACACAATGTCCAGATATTATCAACATTTTGTATTCAATTGCAAATTAACAATGCAAGTGATTATCAACTATTTTATTCACATTGTCTTTCACTGAGTAGTTTTTCCATTGCATTGTGTTGTCAAAATGATCACATGGAACTAGTTGGATAGCAACCTTCTCATCTGTGTTAAACACAAACCTGTCCAAAAAGTTGGCAGCAACATGAAAAAACACCAAGGGAAACGTTGACCAAATCCATTCCGATGCAGTAATCGAAATGAACAACTATCCGTCCGATCAAAAATACAGTTACAGCCCAGCTGAGAAGATCTTGCACCCATATAAAGTGCCTTGAGGGTTCAATAACAATTATCTGCTAGTTGGGTAACTATTTTTGTTACCCTGTAATCTTCGTCATGGAAACAACAAAGATTCTGTGTTACATGGATAATAACTCAGCTCTCTCATAGTATTCAATGTGAGGGTACCTTTCAGTGAGCCTCAACAACTTCATGGTGGGAACAACTTTTCAATGAGTTGTTCACATACAAAACAATTTGAAATGATATATTTATTCATAAAATCACTTTCTTGGGCTTCATTCTTCAACAAAGACTTGTGATATTTACAATAGGGGAATGAGTCACGCACAATAATTTTCTCAGGGTTTTTTTTTTTTTTTTTTTTTTTTTTGCCCCGTTCAATTTTAGTTTGTGGGAACAACAAAAAAAATGTTGTCTGAATACACAAGCAACATACCTCTCAATTAAATCATCCTCCCTTTCTTACTATGTGGACAAAGATAATTTTGACAGACAAGTTTATTTCGCAAGACCATATCTTTAATTTGTCACCTAAAAGAGAAGCCATCAACTAGGAAAAGATTTGAGAAAGGAAATTCACCATTGAAAGGCGTAATTTAGATTGAGTTTGTGTAGAAGTTCGCTCATGTTAGTGAGGCTCGTGCGGATTTGCTAATCAAGCCAATCAACCAGTAAAAGGATTAAAGATCAGTAGTAGTCAGGATTCAGGACTAATTGTCTTTTCACGAATTGAACAATCCAAGTCAGTGATCTCTCATCTTATTAACAATTTGTGCAAATTCTAAATTCTCTAGAATGCACCAATACAAAAATTTTAGTCTTACTTGTGTTGTTCCTCCTCCCAAATCAGCAAACTGATTTTTCATTTATCATATAAGTGTACATTGCCTGTCTTCCCAATAGTATCTCAAAAAATTGTCTAGTTTAGAGCTAATTTGGTGCTCAAGAAAGGATCAGAATAGAGCCTAAATCCTAAAAATTCAGTTCAAATGATTTTGTGAGACTGATACTCCTTTCTGACCAAATGCATAGCACAAAATATGAGAATAATTAAAAACAATTTCCTCTAAATAGCATTCCAATCCATTCGAATGAATCAAACAACTACTAACAGTCATTTGTAAATTTTGTCCTTGAGCAGTCTAGGAACTACATGTCCACAGACTAAGCATGTGGAAACAAAGGTGTTGAGATATAAGCGACGCAATTCTAGGAAAAAGGCAAATCCAGAGACAGCATTAATAAGTAATTAAACATGAAAAAGTCAACCTACGTGGTTAGGCCATGTGCAATGGTGCACCAGTTCTAGATAGGGATAGGGTTACACATCACCATGTAGACATGCAAACGTATATGCAAAACGACAGACAAGCCATTGTCAAGTTAATAACCGTAAACGATCCAATGACTAAGCAGAGTCCAAAAACCAAACTAAGTATTACTGCCAATAAATCATTGTAGGAATTTCCATTGATCCAAAGCAGGAATCATGGGTGCCAACCACCTTCCACAAAAAGATTATAACTTGCAAAAGATCCACATCTCACAACCGCATTTTCGAACAACAAATGGATAACTGCATTAATCCAGTTCCAGTCTACAAAAGGCATATATAACACCTCGAATTGCACGAAACCCGAGAAAAATAGCAAATTGAGAGAGTGAAAATGAGAAAAAGGATACACTGTTTTGAAAGCGCCCCTTCCTAATACCTTTTTATACTGCAGATCCCATGACCAATGGAAAATATATCAGGCAAGAGGGAAGAAAGCATATGATTAGAAAACAAACCAGCAATGAAAGTCGAATTCAAAGGTAAGGAAGGAAGCGCTGACCCGACCGTAGCGACCGGTTGGATCGATCTCCGCAAATTGGACATCAGGATCTTCCGAATCCTGGTCAGACGACGGATCTCCTGGCATTGTTGTTGGAGGGAGAGCAAGAATCGTGAGGGGTGAAGATCCAATTCTCCAAGCCTACCTTTGGTGGACGACGTGGGTGAGATGTGAAATCATCGTCATGGCTTCCAACTACGTGGGAATTCGTCAAGGTGTGAGAATGGCATTGGGAGGGCGGGCGGGCGGGCGGGCGGCGGGCGAAGAAAAGGGAAGAAACGCGTGCAAAAGACGCAAGTAGGAAGAGGCGGAGGAGATCACGTTCGTGACTGTTCCCTTCCCAGCAACACAGGCCCATGCTGTCTGGGCCCCACAACGTGAAGCTCGCCGGGGGAAGAGGGGGTTGGTAAAGCAGCTTTAAATCCAACCCTAAGTAATTGTTAGTATTATGTAATTTTATGGTCACGCGAAATTAAGATCGTTTAGAGGGAAATTTAGATATGAAAATTACTTAATTACAAAAAAATTAAATTTTTACTAATTATTCATAAATTTAATTATTTCTTATTTTTATCAAAACAAACATTCATTTAGTATTAAAGTTTATTAAATTCGATAGCCATTTTTTATATGTTTTATAACTTCTTTATATGAAAAATAATGGCTTTCTGCCTTGCACATAAACAAATTTGAATATATGGCAATTTTTCAAAATACCCAAATGGAATGAAGTGGAGAGATATGGAATATTTTCATTGGTGGCAACAAGACCATTCTGAATTTTTTTTCGTCTAATTCCCAAAATTAGTAGCCTCAACACAATTTATTGGAAAAATATAAGGACCTATTTTTGGTATTAATATTCCCAGGGATAGTATTTAATTGATGGCTTCCCATACATACTTGTCCCACTTCGGTCAGGAAATTGTTACTCTCTAATTTTCAGCCATCTCACATTCACACAATGGGAAATATTCATGGTCAACCCCACAAGTAAAATCATCAAGTCCCGTGCACGGCACGGCTAAATAATTGCTTTCTTACTTCTTAAATAAGTGTAGTAATACGAAATTTAATTATTAAAATATTTTTATAAAATGATCGACATTA
This sequence comes from Pouteria campechiana, assembly GCA_036873735.1. NCBI lineage: Eukaryota > Viridiplantae > Streptophyta > Magnoliopsida > Ericales > Sapotaceae > Pouteria > Pouteria campechiana. The sequence continues at coordinate 27,268 of JAYJMB010077334.1, forward strand.
TTTCAAATTCCAAATCCATTAAGTGCTCTTCAACCAACACTCTAATCTTATCCATTTATCTATTTATTTGCAACTATAATTCACTTGAAACTAGTGTTCTCAGAATCGGACTAATGATTTAATGGGTCAAGTGTCGAGTTCACAGTATGATTTGTTACTAGTTCAACTGGATAAATTATTTTTAAAAAAAATAAAAATTATGTAACATTATTTTGAAAAATCTAAACATTATAACTTATCGTTTCCTTGTCGTTAGTGTAATAACTCATAATAAATTTAATACAAATTTGTTCTTTTGTGTTGATGTGGCAAAAGTCAAATTTTTTACCGTTGACATGTTGACCATAAATTTTGGGATTTAAAAATGTTATTTATTATTTAAATCTCAACAATTCTTGTATCTCAGATGGTTAGAACTACAGTTAATGAGAGTGGAGGTTAAGGGTTCAAGTTCCAAAATTATAAAATTAGTTATTTTAAGTTACGTGAAAAGGGAGTTTTCTCATAAGAACGCAACTAGGGTTTTCTCATCATTGTCGGATACTTTTATAATGATTAGAAAAGAAGAAAAGGAGAGCAGATAGACAAACTTGTGGTGGGAGCTCATCGATAAAGCAAAAGGAATTGTAGATTTCCTTCATGGATTGTCAGATTGGTGTAGAAAATACTTTGCATTATTTACATATTATAAAAAGTAATACAAAGAGGATTAATGCGTGAACTAGACCTTTTGGTTTAATGCATTAGATTTTGCATGCATTAATCTTGAATGATGCATAAATTTAATTTAGATAGAGAGCATATTAATTAGATTTTCATGAATTAATATGCTAGATTTATAGGAATTTGAATGCATGAATTAGATAAATTAAATCCATGCATTAGGCATTAGATTAACAAATCTTAGATTTATGTATGTGATTGGGATGATTTATATGCCTTAGAATATTATTCAATGCATGAATTATATAATCTAAATTGTTGAATTTTTATTTCATGTTTTATTTTAGAATATTATCATGTGAAAGATTAGATTATTACTGATCATTAGAATAATTATTCAATTAGATAGTTAATGATTAAAAGTTAGAATTTTATCAATGATAGTTTATTCTACAGAATTTTTCTTTGGTGCATGATAATGGTTATCAAAAGAAATATATTTCCACAATAATGAGAAATTGGATTCCAGAAAGAAAATTCAGATTTTTGTGTCAATTTGAAGGCTGGAAAATAGGTGGGACAATGTCCCACCATTGTTGGGATCTCCCCCTTCGTCCTTGCCCTGTTTACCGCCTGGCCCAGCATCATTGCCAACCTACTCCAGCGAGCAAGCCTAGAATTAGGCCAGAAGCCCAATGCCAGAGATGAGCACACGGTGACAGAAGCCCACAGCGCCAAGCGCAGCGCCAGAGCCCAGGTGCAGAAAACCCAGGTGGGATCACTGGCGATGGCCCAGATGCGCCGACGATGGCTGAACGAACGACCAGAATTATTTCCCCTATTTTAGGACCTCCCGATCTTTGTTTTTGGTGATCAAATAATCATTTTTAGGGTGTTTGGACCTTCCAAATGCACTGGACTAGTCAGATTTTTCAGATTATGGTCATATCTTAAAATTTGATGGGGAAGCTGCCAAGGGTTGAGATTTTACTTTCCTAAATTAGAGGTTGTGGTCCACCAAAATGATCATATGATTATCAGAGATATTTACTCAATAGATAATAGAGAAAATTGGGTTAAAAAATTAAAATATTAAGAGGAATACAAGAGTTAGTACTTGCGTAGATTTTCTATTAACATGTGTTAAGATTTTATTTTCTGCTTATTGAGTTTTCTTACTCATTTGTTTAATATTACAGATGGTCTGTCTTAAGAAAAGTAAGAGTTTTGATGGAAGATTACTAAAAACAGAGATTTTTAATTATTTTATTTTAATTGAATTTGTGTTGAGATATGCTAAATAAATGATTTATCATAGACATTTTAGAAATTTATTTGGCTTAGCTGTAATAAACTTATTTGAAAATTTTTATATTATATTTCCTTTTTTATTGCTATTTGTTTGCTAGTGCTTTGTCATGATACCTTTAATTATTCAAGTGTGGTAGATCATGGGGAAATTCATCTTATTGTCAGTGTGGCATTGCCATCCTAGGGTGGGTTATCACAATTGGTATGAAAGCAAAACCACACCAAAGAAAAGAATAAATTTAATGTAAGAGTAACACGACGACATAATGCAAAAGATGTTATTGATAGTTGACCAAAATTTTTCTTAATGATTGTCATTTTTTTACATTAGTACAAAGAGAGTGTAGAGCATTAACAAATACTCTATCTTTTTGTGCAGATAAGATAATATGGCTTTAGTACAACAACAACAACAACAAAAAGAGATTGTCACCAATCAACCAAACCAGTCAATGGCCGGGCCAGTTACTTCCAAAGCAAAGAAAGCAAAGGCATCCACACTGACAGAGAGGGTGAACCAATGAGAGATTACCGTAGATGTTATGAGACAAGAGTTCATGAGACAATTCGAGATATTGAACAGAAAATTAGATAGCATCGTAGCATAGTCAGGACCTGGTTTGAAGTATACCTGACATATAACTGAGTTTGATGGACCCTAGGGATTTGAAAATGACCACCACATCCTTTGCCATGGTAGCCACCGCAACCACAATTGGAAGGTTGAAAATTTTCAGCTGATCGAAAAGTGGACTAATTTTGCTGATAAGTTTGCTTGGTGTCTATGTTTACTGAAGCAGCAGTTTGAAGGGGCAGATTATTGTGATTAATTCATGACTCACATATTAGAAGGAGTGAGTAAAGTTCCTCCAAGGTGACAGGATCAGATTGAGAAGTAATTGTTGAAGCCAAAGAATCATATTCTTGGCCAAGTCCAGCAAGCACATAGGTGATTATGTCATCAGGTTTTAGTGGTTGTCCAGCAAAAACAAGCTCATTAGCCATTCGCTTGATGGAAAGAAAATATGCACTGGCAGATAGAGCGCCTTTTCAAGTATTTGCCAGTTGAATGCAAATCTGAATTGCCTTAACACTGGAAATTGAAGAAAAAGTTCACTCTAGTGCAAACCAGACCTCTTAAGAGGTTGTATAAGAAATGACTTGAGTGAGAACATCTTCAATGAGCACAACATTGATGGTGGCGAGGATTAAAGAATCCTAACGAAGCCATTGAATATAGAGACGATTGAGAATTTTAATAATAGGACCTGTGCTGGTATGAGAAGAATCAATTTCTTGAGGTGGGGTTGGGATTGTGCCATCATGGTAGCCAAAAATAGCTTGACCTCTAAAGTAGGGCAAGGCCTGAGCTTTCCATAGAGGATAGTTGGAAGAGTTGAGTTTGACGTTGATAGTAAACGAGAGATTAGAGAGGGATGGGACAATAGTATTATTTGTGGTTTTAGAGGATGAGGAGGCCTTTGAAGATCAAAAGGGAGTAGATGTTGGTCTTTTAGTGGCTCTGATACCATATAGAAAGAAACTCAAGTTGATAAAGAATCTAAAGGCTTTAATTTCTTTTTTTGTGTATGTATACAATGACTTTAAATAGAATTTGAATATAACAGAATTGTAATTGTTATCCTAGTTAGTCACCTATACAATGTATGCATTTAAAATTGAAAAGTTGTTATCTATACTCCTAAACAAGTATGGTTTGTTGAGGTGTTTGAATCCATGAAACAAAGGAGTCTTCTGTGGATGAATTGGTCTCATTGACCCGTTGTTCTACAAGGAACAACCGCTTCAAGCGCATCACCTTCTCAACCACCCAGAGTTGCTCCAGAGAGACCAAGAGAGGTGCAAAGAGAAGCAAGAGCACACGAGCCAGTAGACTTAGCAGCAGAATCAGATACAACTGCTAATTCACCAGCTAGAGAAAATGTTCCCAGACAGGATGGGGGAGGCAACAAACAAGCAGAAGAGCAAAATGTACATAATGAGGTTGGAATCGCGGTTCAGAAGTGGATCACGACAATGAACAAGAAGTTCTTCTTTACAAGCATAGACAGTCAAAATGTTAGATTTACAACCTTCTGGTTAGAGGGAGATGCAGACTTATGATGGAAAATCAAAAACAAAGCCTTTGAAAGCAAAGGAGAGGTTGTCACCTAGGAAAATTTTTAGAAAGCTTTCCAAAAGAAGTTCTTTGCAATGACAGCAAGAGCAAAAAAAGTTGGAGAGTTTGCTAACTTGAAATAAGTGCACATGTCAATGGTGGAAGATGAGCGAAAATTTTCTACTTTGGTGCGTTTGGCGCTAGACATATTAGCTATTGACGAGGCACACAAACGAAAGTTTGAAGAAGGCTTGTCCGATGGTATTTGATAGGTGAATTTCATTCACTTATATCATGTATGTTCAAACTTAATTGTGAATCCTTGATAAATTTAGATAAATTTAACATGAAGTTATTGATTTCTAAGTGAATTGAAGATGGGAAAAGAAGATAAAAACTAAAGAAAGATGAAGCTCAAAGTTGGCAAGAAAGACAACTTGTAAAAGATCAACAAAAGAAGTAATATACTGGATAGAAAAATCCACAATGCAGTGTGAAAATCCACGCCATGACGTCAAACACTTGGCAATGTAAAAATGTGATAGGTAGAAGATTTCACACCACGACGTGAAATTCCACGCCGGGGCGTTGGCGCCATCCAAATTTTTAACAAATTTTCAACCTCCTTGTCCCTTGGTTTTTAAGGCAATGAGAGAGGTTTTGACAGTATTTTTTTGGCATTCATGGAGGGTTAGTTTTAGGGTTCTTTGGACATAGCAAAGAAGGAGAGTTTTAAATGAAGGAAGGAAGAAGAAGAAGATGACTTGCATTTGTTGTGCTTCATGGAGGGAGTTATTTTCTTTTTTATTATGCACTAAATCTTTCTTTCTAGGGTGAAGATATAACCCTCTCTGATACATTTTGTTATTTAGGAATGTTGGCTCTTTAATGCAAATCATTTGTTTTCATTTATTGAGTTATTTGCTTTCGTTTGGTTTGATATATTGCTTGATGGCCAATATTACTAATCACATTGATTATCTAGCATGGTTAAAGCACACACCATATGCAAGACTATGAGCTTCATTAAATGAAAAGGATAGGTAGTTATTGTACACACCTTATGCTAAACCATCATATTTGATTGATGTATTCTTAAGCTTGATAAGTTTTCACCTCAATTGCACTACACACTATAAGTAATTGGAATGAGTGAAAATACTTGATTTAAACCTGCACACCTAACGGTTATAATCTTATAGTAGATAGAATGAATCCAAGTTATGTAGTAAATTGAACATCCCAATAGCAAAGAGTATCATGGAGTGGTGAAATTGGATCCCTAGACCCTTGTACTTTGTTCATCTCACCTACATTACCCATAGCTATTTGATTTTCGCAATTTTATTCAAGTTATCATTTATACTTACTTAGCTTAAATCACATTCCTTTAAGATAGTGATAAGTCAGTAACTAAAGTAATTGAATCAGTTTGAACATTCCCTATGGAATCGACCCTTGCATTGTTCATTATATTGCAATACATTTGTGCACTTGCGAGGAATTATAATTTGAAATATCAAGTTTTTGCACCGTTGCTAGTAAATAGTTTCAAATTGATTTAATTAAGTTAATTATAATTGTTGTTTATGTTTGTGTATCTAATTGTATATGAAGTTTTGATTCTTTCATTCTTTTTTTTGTAGAGTTGTGAATAAACAGAAGAAGATCATTGAATCGAGCTTTATTTTCATTGCATGATCGAAGTGATAAAGTAGAAATCGAGATAAAGAGTCTAAGTGAAGACAAAGTAGTCCACATGGTTAACAATATGAAAAATCGAGTGGCTTAACAAGCTCAACAATTAATGAAGGAGTTTACACGTCCAACTATAGAAATTTCATGGTCATGTATTGTGTTGAATGATAATGCTAGAACTTATAAATCGAAACACATTCATTTTAACATGCTTTCATCTTTTTCAAAGAATAGTTGCAGAGGATTTATTGACATTCATGTGTGATTTCTATACAACAATACAAAATTTTCCACTGCAAGATATAACTAAGGATCAATTGCGCATAAGATGTTTCCCATACACTTTGAAGGATGCAATAAAAATATTTTCATGACGTTAACTCCTAGTTCATTAATAACATGGGAAGTAGTGTACAACAAATTCATTAGAAAATTTTATTCTTATGTGAAAACTGTTAAATTAAGAAGCAAAATTGTTACATTTTGCCAAATGGACGATGAAGCATTTCATGAAGTGTGGGAGCAATTTAAAGCATTATCGATTTAATGCCCTCATCATAGGTATCCACTTGAATTGCTTAACTAATTTTTCTATGATAGATTAACATAATCATACCAAGTCATGGTTGATAATGTTGTAAGTGGAGCAATGGGAGAAAGGACTTTGGAAGAGACATATGAGTTGTATGAAATGCTTAGAGCAAATTCTAAGCAAAAGAATGTAAGAGGTTGGTCTAGAGGAATTTTTGAAGTGAACTCTAACATAGATCTATCTATGCATATGTTGGAGACGGCGAAACAAATGAAGGCGATGTGCTCAATGACAGTGAACATGAAACAACCTCAACTTGCCCCAACAGAGGTTTATTCTTTTTGTGGGTTTTCAAGCCACTTATCTAATATTTGTCCTTCAAATGATCATTTTGCACGTGATATATAGCAAGCAAGTGTAATAAATTTCTACGACCAGTAACTACGGAATGATCTTTACTCAAATTCTTACAATCCTGGTTGAAGAAATCTAACTTTTCTTAGAACAATAACCGCAATCAGAACCAAGTTAGAACTTCTTTTCAACCACCACAACTAAAGAAGCCTAGTCTTGAAGAAATCATGCAAAGTTTCATTCAAGCAACACAAACTCAGTTCTAGAACAATGCAACTAAGTTCCAAAATATTGACTCAAAATTTCATAACATATAGGCTTCCATGAAGAAGATGGAGACCCAGTTGGGACAAATTACAAAAGTCGTACAAAGCTACACACTTAGGTAGTTGCCTAGTCAGCCCAAATAAGCAAAAGCGATCACTATACTAAAAAGTGGAAAGGTAGTTGACAATAAAGATTGTAAAGAAACTGACGATTTAATTATTTCTGTAGGAATTAACAAGGAAAAGACAAAGGCAAAAGAGGATATGCATTCAAAGAAATTAGTGTTTTCAATAGTTGACCCACTAGTCAACTACAAAGCACCCCCACCTTATGATCCTCCAATTCCTTTTCTAGGAAAATTGAAGCAGAGCAAATTCAATAAGTCATTTTCTAACATTTACGATATTCTTTCTAAAGTGAATGTAAATATGCCTTTGCTTGACATAATAAAAAAAAGCCTGCTTAATGCTAAATTCTTGAAGGAACTAAGCATAAGGAATCGTAAGTATGAGTCTTAGGAGAAGGTAATTGTTTCAGAAGTAGCCAATGCAGTGTTGCAAACAAATTTGCCCCAAAAACTAAAGGATCTAGGTAGTTTTAATATCTCAATTACTGTAGGAGGAACAAATAAGGTAAAAGCAATGCTAGATCTTGGAGCAAGTATAAATTTGATAGTTTATTCTATTTATATACAGCTTGATGTGGGAGAATTGAAACCCACTCTAGTGCCTCTTTAGCTTGCAGACAAATTACTAAAATATCTTAGAGGAATTGTAGAGGATATTCTTGTGCAGATAGATAAATTGATTATCCTAGTTGATTTTATGGTACTAAACATGAAAAGGCAAATGATTCTGGAGAAAGAAATACTCATTTTCTAGGATGCCCATTCATGGCTACAACTAAATAATCATTAATGTACAAAATGAAAAGTTAAAAATGATTATCTTAGATGAAACAGTTGAATTTTCTGTTTATAGTTCCCTTTCATTGCCTTCTGATCCCAATGGTTGTTTTCAAGTTGATGATTTGGACCCACTTGTTCTATCTACTTTTGTACAACAAGAAGCAAATGATAAATTGGAATTGGTGCTCACTATAGATAGATTGGTGGAAGATGAAAAAGCAATGCAGTTTAAGGAAATACTTGACATTGTAGAGCAAGTTGAAGTTGAGGAAATCTCCCAAGAAGAGCTTAAACAAGCCAGCCCAGAAGTGGAACATGCAATAAACACACCACCACCATTAGATTTGAAGCAATTGCCTAAGAGTTTGAAATATATATTTCTTGGTGAAAATAATACTTTTCTAGTTATAATTGCTTCTGACTTATTTATAGATGAGGAATTTAGGTTATTGACTATGTTGAGAGAGCACAAGGGGGGTATAGGTTGTACCTTGGCAAATATAAAGGGAATTAACCCCACTATATGTATGCATAAAATATTTTTAGAAGAGGATGCAAAGCCTTTCAGAGATGCGCAGAGGAAATTGAACCCATAAATGAATGAGGCTATTAGAGCTGAGGTTATCAAACTATTGGATGTAGATATTATCTACCCCATTTTTGATAGCAAATGGATAAATCTGTTACATGTCATGCCAAAGAAATCTGGTCTATCTGTTGTTAAAAATGACAATGATAAATTAGTCCCTATGAGAATGACTACAAGGACTACAGGGTGGTGAATGTGTATCGATTACAGGAAGCCCGATGCAATTACAAGAAAGAACAATTTTTTCTCCCTTTTATTAATCAAATGATTGAAAGATTGGCAGGTCATATTTACTATTTTTTGGATGACTTTTCAAGTTACAATCAAGTTCCCATTGCCCCAGAAGATCAAGAAAAACTACCTTCACTTGTTTGTTTGGAACATTTGTTTATCAGAGGATGCCTTTTGGTTTGTACAATCTCTTGCAACCATTCAAAGGTGTATGATGTCCATTTTTTCTGATATGATTGAAAGGTTCATTGAGGTATTCATGGATGATTTTTTTATTTTTGGTGATTCGTTTGATGACTGCCTTAATAACTTGAGATTGGTACTTAAAAGATGTATTGAGATAAATTTGACATTGAGTTTGGAGAAGTGTCATTTCTTAGTCAAACAGGGAATTGTGTTGGGCTACATTATTTTTAGTAAAGGCATTGAAGTGGACAAGGCAAAAATTGAATTGATTATCAAGCTATCTCTCCTAAATTCAGTGAAGGGAGTTAGAAGCTTTCTTGGTCATGCAGGATTTTATAGACGGTTTATAAAAGATTTCTCAAAAATCTCTAGACTGCTCTGTAACTTATTGGCTAAAGATGTAACTTTCTGTTTTGATGAAGAATCCCCTAGTGCCTTCAATACCTTGAAAGAAAATTTAACTTCAGCTCCAATTTAACAGTGCCTAATTGGTCCATTCCGCTTGAGCTCATATGTGATACATTGGATTTTGCTGTCACTATTGTTATAGGATAAAGAGTAGACAAATTACCTCATGTGATTCATTATACAAGTAGAACTTTGAATGAAGCACAGTTGAACTATTCCACCATTCAAAAAGAATTACTTGCAATTTTGTTTGCTTTAGAAAAATTTTGTTCTTACCCGATTGGTTTGAAGGTAATTATTCTGATCATGCTACATTGAGATACTTGCTTACAAAGAAGGACGCCAAGCCTAGGTAGATCAGGTGGATCTTATTCTTGCAAGAGTTCGACCTGACAATCAAAGACAAGAAAGGCTATGAGAATGTTGTAGCAGATCACTTGTCCAGGTTGGTGGAAGGGACCGATTTGGAGCAAGAGAGAAACAAGGAGAATATTCCATCAATGAGATCTTTCCTAACGAATAATTATTTTCTATAAAGGGAAGTGAACCTTGGTATGCTGATATTGTGAATTACTTGGTTAAAGGAGTTTTTAATCTTATGTTGAATTCGTAGGGATAGAAGAAGTTGTTATCTATGGCAAGGCATTATTTTTGGGAAGATCCAGTCCTTTTCAAACTATGTCTAGACCAAATTATCAGACATTGTGTGCTAAAAGAAGAGCAATAAAGCATGCTGAGATATTGTCATTCATTCAGCTATGGAGGGTATTTTGGAGGGAAGAAAGCTGCTTTAAAGAATTTTTCAGTCTGGTTTTTATTGGCCAACTATTTTTAAGGATGCTCATGTCTTCTATGCAATGTGTGACAGGTGTTAGCAAATGGAAAGCGAGATGAGATGCTACTCACAGGTAATTTAGTGGTTGAATTATTTGATATGTGAGGGGTTGATTTCATGGGACCACTTCCCCCTATCAAATGGTAGCTTGTATATTTTGCTTACTGTGGATTATGTTTCTAAGTGGATTGAGGCGATGACCACTAAGACTAATGATGCTAATGTGGTGCTAAAATTTTTGAAAGATAGGATCTTTTCTAAGCTTGGCACTCCAAGGGTCATCATTAGTTATAGGGAAACTCACTTCTACAATAAGGTTTTTGCAGCTCTGATTAAAAAGTATAAAATTACACATGGAGTTGCAACTCCTTATCATCCGCAAACATCTAGGTAAGTTGAGGTTAGTAATTAGCAAATTAAGGCAATTTTGGAAAGGACAGTAAACACTACAAGAAAGGATTGGGTGAAGAAGTTAAATAATGCATTATGAGCTTACAAAACTGCCTTCAAAACCCTAATCGGAATGAGTTCTTATAGACTTGTTTTCGAGAAAACCTATCACTTACCAGTTGAGCTGGAGCACAATGCATATTGGGTAATCAAAAATATGAATTTTGATTTGTCAAAGGTAGTCAAATAGAGGAAATTATAGCTCAATGAACCGGAAGAGGTAAGGAACAAAGCATACGAGAATGTAAAGATTTACAAGGAACGGATGAAGAAATATCAATATGAATTCATTCACAAATGGTGCATTGAGCCTAGAATGAAAGTTTTACTTTATGACTCATGTTTGCGTTTGTTTCCAGGAAAACTACAATCTCACTGGTTCAATTCATTCTTAGTCAATCAGGCATTTCCACATGGAGCCATCGAGCTGAAAAATCTGAAAGACGAAAGTACTTTCAAAGTTAATGGGCACCGAGTAAAGCAATATATCAGAAATGGCTTGCAATTGCCATTAAATGAAGTATGTAATCTTGAAAATCCATAAAAAGGAAAGTCATCTCGCCTAGACGTTAAATACAACACTTCTTGGGAGAAAACTCAAGCTTTTGAGTTTTACAGTTATTTCAAATGTTTAGGAGTAGTGATGATTTTGCTAGCATTTAATTTGTAATAAGTTACATTAGTTTACTATGGTTTGATTGAATTATAGGATGAGAAATCATATTGTCATTTTTACATTTGTTGCACTTACTAAATTGTTGTTTTGAAATTGATAGGTTGAGTCATAAATTTGGAATTAGGGAGTACAACACATGAAGTTTCAAGATAAACAATCCACACATATGCAAAGGAGAACCAAGAATGAATGCAGCTATCAAGGCGACACTGCTGGCACTAGATCCTCCTTAGGCAGCCACAACTCTCTCTCTCTCTATCTCTCTCTCTCTCTTTCCCCATTTTATTCCAATGATTAATTATTGTTTTGTATGTTGGATAGGTTAAGTTCATGAGTAGAAGAACTTAGGAGCAACTCAAACTAAATTGCAATGGAAGAAAAAAACATTAGAGCAAAGAAGAGTTAAATAGGGGAAAATGGAACTTAAGGAACATTTGGTTCAATGATTCAATGAAAGGTAAAAGGTTTGTTTTAGAAAGAAGGAAGCAAAATGCATAAATGAAAACACAAAAATTTAGGTCTTTGCTTAGAACTTCCAAGCTGCAGTGTGAAGAACTTTGTTTGAAATGTTTGGGGTATTCAAAATTTTGCAAGCCACGTTGTCCTTTTCACGCCATGGCATGAAGTGCAAGATGAGGAAGTTCATTGTATGAAGTGTTGTGTCTAGATTTTTTTCAAGCCACGTCATCCTTTTCACATCGCAGTATGATGTGCGTATGTGAAGTGCATTGCATGAAGTGTCATGTCCAGATTTTTTTAAGCCGTGTCGTCCTTTTCACATTGCGGTGTGATGTGCATATGCAAAGTGCAAGTGTGAAGTGTGTCCATCCAGCAAACGGCACCTCGTGATGTCATTTTCATACTGCATTGTGAAGTTGTTTTCCCTTTTAAACCCTATGATGAACTGTTCTTCTTCATTCAAGTCTCTCTCCATTCGCACTCCCCTTTCTCCTTTTCCTCCAAGCCGTGCAATTCCCTTTCCATCCCAAAACAACTCTTCCATTTCCATTCCAAAACAACTATTTCCTTTCAATTCCAAGACACCATTTCACCTTCCCCTCCACAAACACACACGTTACTTTCTTTTTCTCCTCTCTTTCCATCCATGCAATTGGACATCTCACAACAAATGGGTTTCTAGGTTAGCGAATGTACCTTGAGAAATCAGGTAACTCAGATCTCCACTCATTCCATTTGCGTGTCTCAAATTCCTTGTGTGTGATTCTAAAAGTTTGAGAGTGGGTTGGTTTATGGAAGGAAGGTTTTCCATATTGCAAGCTTGATGTTTGATGAAGTGCTTAAGTAGAATTGTTTGAAATTTTTCTATGAAGATTGTTGACATTGAAGGTGTTAGAAGAGTGTTTGATGTATTGAAGTGGATTTATGTGATGAGAGGGAAGTTTTTCTTCATGCTCATCAAGTGTTCGATGTTTTGATTGAACCATAGCAAGGGTGAGCAGTGGGTGAAAACTTGGTGCATTTGGAAGTTTGTTCTACAATAATGGTTCATGAAAAAAGTTGTGATGATTGTTATGATAAACTAGTGAAATTGCAAGGATCCTTATGAAGTAGTATTAAAGTGCATTCATTATGAACTCTAGCCATTTGTGGGATTTCCTTTGTGAGAAAAAGTTTCTATTCAAATCCAGTTTGGGGCTCCCCAATTGCTGACAGTGTGATTGTTGCTTAAGTGGACATTTTGTTGTGTTGAAGTAGATTTTGTACACTGTATTGAAAGGCTCAAGGTCTTTGTGAATTATCACCTTGTTCTCTATTCATTACACCTCCCAAAAAGAGTACTGCTACCAGTCCTTCGCAAAGGAAGCATGGTTCTAAATCCCATATTGAGCATACATTTTTCAATGAAGCAACAACTAAGGACTTTCGCTGGTCTATTGTCTATTGGTCATGCATTCCTGAACAGGGCTTTCATCTTATGTCTAGCGGCATTATGGACATGATCAATGATAGAGGATGGGAGAGATTTGTAGTACAACCAAGTGCCACACTAGTGCTAGTGATTCGAGAATTTTATGCAAATGCTCGGGAGCAACATAAGGCAAACCTGACACAATTGAAGGCATTAGTACTGGGTAAGATGGTATCCTATGAGCACTCCTTCATCTATCAAATCTATGGCGTAGAAGACATTGATGAAGATGAATACTCAGCATGGTTGGAGCAAGGTTCAGATATGGAAGCTATCATCAATCTACTTGCCAAACAAGGGACTTAATGGAAGGGTCGGAATGACAAAGTCAACAACTTTCCACGAGGGTAGCTTAAAGTGAAGAGCAGAGGGTGGCATTACTTCATCTTCGCCAAATTGATCCCAACCATTCACTCTTCTGATGTCATAAAGGAGAGAGTGCTCCTCAACTATGCTATCCAAACAGGGATGACCATCGATGTGGGGCAGTTAATTGAATGTTCTATTATTTCACGGTTCACAGGAAAGCAAACGGGAGGCTTGAAACACCCTTCCATTATTTATGAATTATGTCTCTAAGCCAGAGTTCCCACTACTGTTGATTCTGAAGAGCTCCTCCAACACCCTCTACATTCTATCACACATGAGATGCTCAAAACTTTTGAAAAACAAAGTGGTCATCAAGAGGAACTAAATACACCTTCCGCCCCAAGCTCTTCTTAGCAGAGGCCACCACAGCAACCTCCTATTTCAAAACTCACAATGGGTGATCTATATCATATAGACCAGGGAATTGGGAGACTATGTTGAGTGGAGCAATGAGAATAGTTTCAATCTATTGTGGACTACACATGCCCTAAATGTTATGGCTCAAGAATCAAGCGTAGTCATCTTTCCTACTCCAACCTATTCACCAGTTTCTCCACCAACTGAAGAATCATATTATGATTCCGAAGATTACCCCAATGCCTCAGGGAAATCCTCATTTTCTATTGCTTTTGTTTAACATTGAGGAAATGTGTCTTTCAACTTTGGGAGTATTTTAGTTATTTTTGGTGTTTGCTTTTCTATTTTGGTTTAGTTGTGTCCTTTTTAACTACTTTATGTGTGTGTTTGTTGCAATACTTATGTTATACATGTTGACTATGTAGGTTTTGTTTTAATGTTTGAATATGGTCATATCACTTACATATGAAATATATATGTATGTATTTTGTGTATTTTGAGCATCGATCAGAGTCATCATACACAATCAATGATATATATATATATATGACATTTGACAATGGTTAAGTTGAAAACAATAGAAATGATTCTTGCTTGCATGCTTGACTTGAGTCCTTATCTAATTTGTTATAGATTCCTTATACATATTGATCACATTGACACAACCATTTCTTTTGAAATCTTTGAATACCTAGCATTAGTTTATGAGACTAAGAATGCTTAATTTAATTTGAATTCTAGAATTTATTGTAACTCTTGTTGAGACAAGCACTAAATGAGATAAAAGAAGAATATTAGTAAAAACTCATTGTCAATTGGGGGGATCACATCCAATGAATTGAAAAAGAAATAAGTTTAAGGGTGTGATGGTAATAAAATCCAAAGATTAGGGGGGATCACAATCTGAAAAATTGAAAAGAGATAAAAATAAAGAATGTGATAGTAATAGAACCCACAAGAAGAGTAAAGATATGAATGAGGAAAATAAAACATTATATGTGCAACTAATGTGGTCTCTCTAGTTTAAATTGTGAATTCACAAGGTTTGCATTGAACATGTATTACTTGGTTGCTTAAATGAATGTAAGTATGAAATTATGTAGATTGAAATGGCTATAACGATTACACTTGCACATGGAATCTAAGATGAAAAAGTTGAGGCTGGGGTTGAAACTTGAGGCATACATGATATCCTGATATTTTCCTTTTAACCATGTTTAGTTTTTTGAGGTTTTGACTGATGATTTAGATCAATGTTAGTGTGTTCATAGAGAATTCTTATGTTTTGCTTTGCTCAAGGACGAGCAAATAAGTAAGTTTGGGGGTATTTGATAGGTAAATTCCATTCACTTATATAATGTGTATTCAAACTTAATTAATTGTAAATCTTTGATAAATTTAGATGAATTTAAAATGAAATTATTGATTTCCCTAAGCGAATTGAAGATGGGAAAAGAAGATAAAACTAAAAAAAGATGAAGCTCAAAGTTAGAAAGGAAGACAACTTGCAAAAGACCAACAAAAGAAGCAACATGGTGGATAGAAAAATCCATGATGCAGCATGAAAATCCACATCGCAGCGTCAAACATTTGGCAATGCAAAAACATGATGGGTAGAAGATTTTACGTCACGGTGTCGGTGCCATCCAGATTTTCAGTAATTTTTTAGCCTCCTTGTCCCTTAGTTTTTAAGGCAATGAGAGAGGTTTTTAGGGAGATCTTTTTGGCATTTGTGGAGGGTTAGTTTTAGGGTTCTTTGGGTGCAACTTTGGGGGATTTTGGAGGAGTAAAGAAGGAGAATTTTCAAGGAAGGAAGGAAGAAGAAGAAGATGACTTGCATTGTGTTTTGCTTTTAAAAAAGAGAGTTATTTCCTTTTTCATTATGCATTAAATCTCTCTTTCTAAGGTGAAAATGTAACCTTCTCTTATACATTTTATATTTAGGAATGTTGGCTCTTTCGCGCAAATTATTTATTTTCATTCATTGAGTTATTTGTTTTTGTTTGATTTGATATATTTCTTGATCACCAATATTACGAATCACATTGATTATCTAGCATGGTTAAGGCACACACCATATGCAAAACCATGAGCTCCATTGAATGAAAAGGATAGGTGGTTATAGTATACACCTTATACTAAACCATCCTATTTGATTCATGTGTTCTTAAGCTTAATAGGTTTTCACCTCAATTACACTACACACCATAGGTAATTGGAATGAGTGAAAATACTTGATTTAAACCTGCATACCTAAAGGTAATATTCTCACATTAGATAGAACAAATCTAAGTTATGCATTGAATCTAACATCCAAATAACAAAAAGTATCATGGAGTAGTGAAATCGGATCCCTAAACCCTTGCACTTTGTTGATCTCACCTACATTACCCATATCTATTTGATTTTCGTAATTGTATTCAAGTTATCATTTATACTTGCTTAGCTTAAATCACATTCTTTTAAGATAGTGATAAGTAAGTAACTAAAGCTAATTGAATCGGTTTGAACATTTCTGTGAAATCAACCCTTGCATTGCATACTATATTGTTATACATTTGTGCACTTGCGAGAAATTATAATTTGAATCATCAATATTATATCCAAAGTACTATCAACACAATGTCTGACTTTCGAGATAACGATGGAGAGGGCTCTAGAAACAGAGAAAAAGCTAGAAGAAACTATCAGAGTCATCGAGAAACATTAGCCTCATATCAACAAAAAGGACTACCATTTAAGAAACAAGTAGTATCATGCCCAAGTCAATCCTCATTTAAAAGCAAGAATCAGCGTCCTTCCAAGCAAGAAGTCGAAAAATGTGAGATATATTAGAGATATCATTCTAGGGAAAGTAATTATAAAAAAGAAGGCTATTTTTAATGTGGATAAAAGATCACCAAGGTAAATACTACATTATTGGGTTTAGATATTACCACTGTAAGCAACCGGGACACATTAATAAAGACTGCCATACTAGGAGAGAGCTGCGAGGCCAACAGTAGCAGCAGAATCAAAAGGGACGTTCGACTAGGAGACCTGTAGGACAGAGACAATAAAAAAGAATGAAAGTCATGGTCTTTGCTAATACACTAGTTAGCTCTACCAAATGCACACACCCTTAGAAAATTATTTAAAACACAACTAACCACTTCTTTTATAAAGTTATCTCCTAACTTGAACAGATAACATAGCAATCATTCTAATACAATTTTAGGAGATTTATCTATGTCACCAAAAGCACTATAATAATATCACTTAAATTTAACTAATTAATCCCAAATGATCCAAGATGCTTATTTCCCTTTTATAACATCATTATTTTTTTAAATAAATGTTACATTTTTAATTATCTCAAAATAATACTATTATTTAACAATATATTTGAATTATCATAAATTTGTAACATAAATATCTAAAGATCAACTCATATCAGTTACTAAATAAAATATTTTTTTATTTACAGAAGATGTTTATTTCTTATTTTAATAAAAACAAATCTTCATTTAATATGAAACTTATTAAATTTGATAGCCATTTTTTAATTTTTATAACTACTTTATATATATATATACATATATATAAACAGCTTTATGCCTTGCAGACAAACAACTTTAAAGTTGTTCTCAATATTATAATTCTCACGAATATATGGCAAGTTTTCAAAATACCATGGTGGAATGAAGTGGAGCTTTCTGAATTTTTTTTCCCGTCAAATTTGCAAAATTAGTAGCCTTGACATAATTTCTTGGACAACTATATATAAGGGCCTATTTTCGGTGTTAATATTCCCAGGGTTATTATTTAATTGATGGCTTCCCAAACATACTTGGCCCAATTCAATGAGAAAATTGTCACTATCTAATTTTCAGCTATCTCACATTCACACAGTCGGAAACATTCATGGTCAAACGACCCACAAGTAAAAATCCAGTCTCATGCCAAGCACAGTAAAATGCTAGTTTTCTTACTTTTAAAGTATAGTAATATCAGATTTAATTATAAAAACAGGCTCATAAAATGATTGGCATTATTTCAACTTCCAAATCCATCAACTGCTCTTCAACCAATCCTCTGAGATTATTTATTTATTTCCAACTGCCATTCACTTGAAACCGAGCCTTCCGACATCTTTACTTCATGTATATTTTCGAGGTGAGGTCCGCAGCCCAAACATTCACCTCCCTAGCATCCGCATCCATATGTGCAGGACAGTGGAACCTTATAACCCTTCATTTTATTGTAATTATTAATTAAACATTTTGAAACATCGAGTACAGAAAGCACTAGATTGATTAATACACCGACATCTAAAATGGAGTTGCAAAACAGCTTTCAAATTCAGAAGTATATACATTAATCCCAGCATCAGAATCGCTTTCTACGTGTTAATTTCCGGACCCGAAATGGTAAATCCATCTTAAGAACACTTCAAAGTATAGATTTCACTCTCTCGGATGTTAGAAACCATCAGACATTCCATATAGATGGCATCCATCCATGCTTAACATTCGAGCTTGCTAGCCTGCATAGTAATCTCATAACCAATATCTGTTGTGGCATGCATGAATAAAAGAAGCAGAAAATGTATGAAAAGGTGGGCGAGAGGTTGCTTACTTCCACATTGGTAGCCATCAGGTAGAGGGTTGCCGCAGTAGCCGACGATGTAGACGACCTTGTGCATGTGTCGATCACTGCCTCTACGTCCTATGTCACATGCAGGCAGACACAAGCGATGTCGGCTTTCATCACTGCATCGCAGCATTCTGCAAGAAGGTGGAAGTAGTAATTCTGGTCCGTCCTTCGCAATGAACTTCTCACAGTTATCAAGAAGTTTTACAGAGTCAGGTATGCAGTCAACAGCTTGCGTAGGACAGGCGAATATGATGCCTGAAAGCGAAAAGAGCAGAAGCAAGAAAGCCATGTTTGGATCAGCAGCCATCTTTCTCAATTTCGGGTTCTTTTGATTTCACTTTGGCATTTGTGTGGTATTGGAGCAGTAGTAGCTTCGTTTATATAGTAGTGATTTGGGTGTGTCTTAGCAACTCAGATTGCATGAGAGTGGAAGTCGGTAAGTTTAGATGTTTGGATACGCATTGGAGATGAGATCTGAACCCTTCTTCTCTTTAGAGATTGATGATCCGGATGTCACGCCAGAAAACAAGGCCTTTGACAACATTCACATTAGACCACAACCTTTTCAGAGGGTTTGTGCTGCTTTTCATTTTGGGTCTCCTTGGAAACTTCAAAAAGAAGAGATAGTAAAAGGAGTAGAATACAGGAAGAAGAAGAGAAGTCATGACTTCAGTCCATGAAAAATAAATAAATAAATTTGATTAGGGGTGTAAAAATTGGGTGGGTCAACCTAAACTCAAACATTCCTAACCCATGTTTTAGGTAAGGTTGGAACAACATTTTTCACCGGGTAGGGTTGGGACACCAATTTTCACCCGTAGTATCATGTTGGATTAAAAGATATAACCCAATTTGAAAATAGGATTGGGGTTAGATTAACTTAGTTGTAACTCTATCAAACCAGTTTTAATAGTTTTATAAAAAAAATACATTTAATCTTTAATTCATTATCTATTATTTCAAATAAAATTGTAAATCCACCTCAAATTATTTTAAATAGAAATGTGATTTTAAGATCCAATATTATTTTTACTTTTTTCTTTGAAAGTCATATGACCTTAAGTTTCTCTTTAATGCATTAACTTTAACATATTTATTTTTAAAATTAATATGTCAAAATTTATTTTTTGTAAATAGATTTAATATAATTGATTAGTATTTTAAATAAGTCAAAATGTTAATGTAGAAGAGATAAATCCAAATTATCAACCCAAAGCTATGTAGAATTTAACTAGAATATCCAAGGGTTGGGTTAAGTTCAACCTCATCTAATCTGCAAATAAGATTGGATTAAATTTTTTACAAATAAAGTTAGGGTCAAGATGAACTTGACACATAACTTAACCCAATTTGCACCCCTTTTGATAATAAAAAAAGATAAAATGAATTATTGAAAATATTGACAATTATATACAAAAATTAAGATTGAGAGTTAAAATTTGTTAAGACTAGATAAATGTCATACTATATTAAAAGGGATGAAAGAGGAAAGGAGCTATTTTAAAAGGGAGGAAAGAGGAAAGGAGCAATTTTTGTTTGAATATAATTTTGGATGAAGGTTTTTAGTAACACTTTGTTTAATAACATAACACCCTTTATGTTAGAGAGCAAGAGGGATTTTAATTAATAAAATTTTTGTTTTAAGAGGCATGAGAAATTAAGATCATTGAGAGGAAATTTTAGATATTAAGATTATTTAGTTAGTAAAAAATGTAAAGTTTTTCATTAAATATTTCATATATTCAAATGAAAAATTTTATAAATATTTATATTTTTTTAATATTTGAGTGAATGAATTCAAATGATTTTCATATTTATATAATTTTTAATTTTTTTAAAATAAAGACTGCATAATTGAGTACTCAATTTTAGTATTCTAATTAAATGAATAACGTTAAATATAATAATTAAATTAGGTTTTAAGTAATCAGCAAATTGTGATGAAAAATCCAGTCGAAGTGGGTCCCGTTATATTTTATTGGTCCATATATTTTTGCAAATAGCCTACCGAAAGTATTACAATCCTGTAAATGTTAGCTTTTGAAGAAGGTTAAAAAATGCTAATTAACCAAGCAGCATGGGAAGATGTCTTTTGAACTGTTGTATGTATGAGGACGAAAATATCGCCATCGGAGAAAAGGAATGTTTGCAACCTGTCCGATATCTGTGGACAAATCCTCTTTCACCATATCTGCGTTTGTTTCCCTGCCACCATGAGGTTCGTCTTTTGCCATGTTTTTTAATAACTATGTCTAAGTTTGCTTGGAATTAAAAAGATAACGCATTGTTATTGGATAAAAACATGCCCAGAAATTAGTAGTAACACAGGAATTCTATTTTTATTCTATGTAATATTTATATTCAAACTTAAAGCCTAAGTTCTATTTTTCACTTTGTTGATGGAGAAGCCATATGTTTTTCCATACAGCCATTGAAGTGTGCTTTTCTTTTGTTCATCTATAGTTCAAATAAGTGTGACCCAAGATGCTTATTTCTCTTTATAACATCTTGACTTTTACAATAAATTTTATTATTTTTTAATTTTCTATAAATAATATTATTGTATATTATAAATAGTAAATGCATAGTGAGTGCATGGTAAATTAGAATATAAATAATTAAAGAGTAAATAATATCATTTATTTAATAAAATAAATTATTTTATGTATATAAAATATTTATTTCTTATTCTTATAAAAATAAACATAATTTAACATATAAAACGCATCAAATTGGATAGCCATTTTCCATTCGTTTTATAACTGGTTTATATAAAACATAAATAGCTTTCTGCCTTGCAGATAAACAACTTTAAAATTATCGTGAATATACTAATTCTCATGAATATATGGCTAGTTTTCCAAATATCTTGTTGGAATGAAGTTGAGTTACATGACATATTTTGATTGGTGGTGCGAATTGGTGCGTACACCTTGCGATTTTTATTTTTATTTTTTTTTTATTTTTTACATCTACTTCCCATTCATACTTGGCCCAATTCATTCAGAAAATTGTCACTATCTAATTTTTAGCTATCTCACATTCACTGTCAAACGACCTACAAGCAAAAATCATAAGTCTCATGCAAAGCACAGCAAAATACTTCTTTTCTTACTTTTATATTAAGTGTAGTAATATCAGATTTAATTATTAAAACAGGCTCATAAAATGATTGACATTATTTCAAATTCCAAATCCATCAACTGCTCTTCAACCAACCCTCTGAGCTCATTTATTTATTTCCAACTGCCATTCACTTGAAACCGAGCCTTCTGACATCTTTACTTCATGTATATTTTCTAGGTGAGGTCCGCAGCCCAAACATTCACCTCTCTAGCATCCTCCTCCATATGTGCAGGACATTGGAACCTTATAACCTGTCATTTCATTGTAATTAGTAATTAGATATTGCCAAACATCCAGCGCAGAAAGCACTAGATTGACTGATACACCCAGATCTAAAATGGAGCTGCAAAATAGCTTTAAAATAAGAAACATATACATAAATCCCAGCGTCCAAATCGCTTTCTAAGTGTTAATTTGCAGACCCCAAATGGTAAATCCATCTTAAGAACAGTTCGAAGTATAGATTTCACTCTCCCACATGTTAGAAACCAATAGACATCCCATATGTGCTGATGATGTATAGACAGTATCCCATGCATGTTCACCATTCGAGGTGGCTAGCATATATCTATCAAGAAATTAATCCAGCTATCTAGCAAAGTAGCATGCATGAATAAAAGTAGCAGAATATCTATGGAGAGGGTGGATTAGAGCTTGCTTACTTCCACATTGGAAGCCTGATTGTAGGGGACGGCCGCAGTTGCTGGCGACGTAGACGACCTTGCCCATGTCCAGCTCTTTCTCTGTTTCGTTTGTCACATGGTGGCAGACACAAGCTATGTCCGCTTTCTTCACTGCATCGCAGCATTCTACAGAAGGTGGAACTTGTCCTCCACCCTTTAGAACAAACTTCTTGCATTTATCAAGAAGATTATCAACGTCAGGTTGGCAGTCACCGGGAATAGCAGCTCGCGTGGGACGGAAGAGGTAGATGACAGTGACTGAAAAGAGCAGAAGCAAGAAAGCCATGTTAGGAGCAGCCATCTTTCTCAATTTCTGGATCTTTTGCTTTCCTTTGGAGGCAATGGTGTGGTGTTTGAGGAGCAGCAGTAGCTCCATTTATATAGTAGAGATTTGGATGGGTCTTGAGAGATTCCATTGTCGAGTTGGATTGCCACTCGAAATGCAATTTGCATGGAACCGGAAGATGTGCCACTCGCAATGCAATTTGCATGAAACCGGAAGATGTGCCGCTCGCAATGCAATTTGCATGAAACCGTGCCACTCGCAATGCAATTTGCATGAGACCGGAAGATGGTTGGTTTTGATGTTTGGATACGCACGTTAGCTTTGCTCACCTGCTTGCAAGCGAACATGGCTCTATAGGAGAGATCTGAGCCTTTTCTTTCTTCGGTAGGACAGTATTTGGAGATTGATCTGCTTGTTATGCCAAAAAATAAGGCCTTCGACAACGCTCAACCTTTCCACACGAGTTGTGCTGCTGTTCATTTTGGGTCTCTTTGGAAACTAGAGAGAGAGAGAGAAAGAGGAGAAGTGATGTAGAATAAGGGAAGAAAAATAGAAGTGATGATTTCAGCCAATGAAGCAATGAAGAAAATTAAATAAAATTGATGATGAAGAAAGATACAATGAATATTATTAAAACGTGTGATTGGCAAGAACTGTTAAAGAGTAGATAAATGTGAGATCTGATTAAGAGATCAATTAAAGTTCTATATCGTTTTAGAGCTACTACTATGTTATATATGTTATCTGTTCAAGTTTTGAGACCACTTTTTCAAAGAATTGACGAGCTCTTGTTTAGATATATATATATATATATATATATATATATATATATAACTTCATAAAAGAATTGATGATCTGTGTTTAGATAATTCCTAAGAGTGTGCTTGGACAAGGGGTGCATTTGCTAAAGGATGTCTTAGCCCCCTCTTTTTTTGTCCAACTTTGTATTATAATTATTTTTATTTCGATTATTGCATCTATCTATTATTAACTGGCGTCATATCTCATTGTACTAATGTTTCCCACCGTCTAAACACAGCAAAAACGAATTGATAATCTCTTATTTCTGCGGGTGTATGAAAAGAGTGTCTCCACCTCTTAAAGTTCAAATTAGTCATAAAGCCTGCTTTATTGGGCATTTAAAGCTGTTGCCCTACTTAATTCTCATGAATAACACCTTAATTGCTGCTGCCAGATCAGATCAAGTTGAACCGTAATCAGATGGGTTTGAAAGCAACCATCTTATGATGGTGTCTTCGTATTTGGATAGTTGAAACTGAGGAAGGGGAAGTACAAGAAGATATAGATGATTTCAGGAATACAGGAAATAATATTAGTCATAAAATGAATAGAGTTGGAATAAATATAAAATTATCATTGAAAATATAAGCAATATTACAATAAGAATAAAGAATTAGCATACGCCTCGTCCATGTATTATTTCTGTGGAGAATACATATTTCCATTCTCATTTCCACACATTGCCGTGGCATAGGTAGGCCGACTTCCCATATTGGGAACACAAAACAGCATAGCGAACAACCCAACTTCGGAGCTCCCACCTTTGATAAAGTGCCCCATATTTCAGAATGTTCCTTTCTTTTCCCGTTCGAATCTTTGATAGTAGATTGATTGAGATACACTTACACAGCAACCATAACACGCTTTCTCAAAGCTTTAAAGCCAATAATTTACATTATCATGGCCCACGAATCACCAATACTGCAAAACATCTTATACAAAAATAGAATCTGGCACCGACTAACAACGCCGTCAAGTGTGCGCTCTGTGCCTTGCACCACCCAAACTGTTTTTGGATCACCAAAATCAATTGAACGCATACAACAGCGTAGCATCAAAAATTTTTGACTCCTTGAGAATCATCTTTTTTTTCAAGAGATAAATCAAAAAGGTGGCACGGTTTTATTTTTATCTATTCATCTCGTGGCATGCTCAACTTGAACACATGCTACAAAGCAGGACTAACAAAAAAAGAAACAAACAAATGAAGAATAAACAGCCACAACTAATTTCAGTTTAACATGGTCTTGCAGAATGCCATCTCTCACAAAGATGAAGAATATCAGCCACATTACTGATGGACCAAAGGTCAAATAGCACTGGCACGGTTGCTGTATGAAGTAACTTTCATGCCCTTAATTAGAGGAAGCTCACGCATATGGCTGCATAGCCTTCAACCTCCGAATTGGAAGTATTTCTATTGTTTTGAACCAAAACCAAACCATTTGGCCAAAAAGAACTTGTTCTTGCCACGTTGAGACGGTTCAGCCGTCTGTGCTGTTGTTGGCAAAGGTGCTGTTGCCGGCGACGGCTTCTTTTCACCTGCACTCAGTAGATTAATCATCCTGGTACTTTCAGTACAGACCTTTTTGAATGCAAAAATGGATTAAAGATCACAGAACCATTGAAAACTTCTAGTATTCCATTTCTGGTGAGATGCTCAATAATAATTAAAAAGAGAACAAAAACACTAAAATAAGGACTGCCAAATGAATTAATTAGCGTATTCATGCACAGAAAAAACTTAGCAATGCATTAGATAGAATGCACATGCAATCTACAGTGTAATGCTTACAGAGGAAAACAGCAAATATCTGTAATAAAAATAAAAAAAAAAAGAAATGACCAACACATGTTATAGGATTTCGGATTTCCACATGAAACTCTGATTACAAGGCAGTTCATCCTCACTTCATGACTAGATTTCCATTTATGATGCCAACTTTCAGAATATTTATAGTCACCCCTAGATAATGCATTCTACTGTGAGTTTAGAAAGGATTGAATTGGTAAGGCATTGTGCAGCCTAACCCATGTTTTTAATCAAAGCAAAAGAAAATTGTTTAAAAATCAAAAATCTAATCTTTGCCTCAGATAATAAAAAAAATATCTCCATTCGAAGACATCAAAAAGTGCCCCAAAAAATAGAATGCATATTGCAAGTTGACCATTGATACCATTGGACGGCTTGTCAGATAATTAGAGTTGGTCCAAACAATCCATCTGGATTAACAATTTGTTCAGTTATATAATTGATCAGGCTGCTCTCTTTTTGGCTTTTCTTTTCTTTTTCTTTTGCCTGCATCATATTATGCTAACATCATCTAAATTTATCATACACCAAGAATTAACAAAGCTTACTCAAGGTTTAGCATAAATTGTTCTAAAGAAGCTCATCCGAATTTACAACCCAAACTCAACCTGAATTTGCTAAGATTTGTTTATGGTTGGGCTAGGAACTTGACAAAATAGAGTTTAAGGTTTTGCAAATAGGATTAGGGTTGGAGGGTTGGGTTGATCCCAATCAGACCTGAATGGCAACCTTAGATCAAATGCAAACTTTGCAAATGTACTCTTAACCTAATACCTTTTACTACCACATTGAGTGCAAGCAAAATCTGTGCCATGGATCAAGTTTAGCATAAAGATTTACTTCACCTACGAATTGATCTAATCCACAAACACTGATTCAAAATTCCTAATTAGAAATCTTGTGGTCCAAGAAGTTACATCCATTTTTTATTGCTTATTGGTCAGATATAAAAGTGCTTGATCTTTCTGAGAACATTGCCTAAGATTGCTAGGAATAGTACAACAGGATCCATGTAGCGGATCCCACTCAGGTAGGAAACAGCTCATGACGATACCCCTGCCCCTCATAGTTATTTGTAGTGGTATGAAAATAAAATTGGCGCAGAATGGCCTAGTATTTTTTGTTCTCATGAATCGTATACCATGACACTACATGATATGAAAAATCCATACAAACCATTCTATTAATTGAAAAATACTGGCTTTGTGTACCTTGCAAATAACTTCATTACATTCTGCTAATCTATGAAGTTTCTCTGAATGAGGCTGATTACCTAAATTGGGTGAAGCCTCTGAGATCCTTGTAGTCTTCATGGTGGTTTGAGTCAAATAAGAATTTTTAGGGTTGATATCTTGGTGAGGAAGAGTAGTTGAAGTTCTCCCCACAACCTTTTGCTCCACAGGTTCTTCATTTTCATTGCCACCTATCAACAAAGGAAATAAGTTGAATTTTGATACTTACAAAGAAATAATGAGCAATGTGGCTAGAAATTGGCACTATATTAAGCACATGAGTACCAAAGGCCAGATCATTCCAATCTGATACATGGAGATGCATAAAATAATGGATTAATTATAAAACTATCTAATGGTAAGTAAACAGTAGAAATCATCCTTTCACTTTTCAGAACCATATCCATGTCAAGCTCATCCAATTTTCCAGATACAAGATTGCTCACGGGCCCTTTCTGTAGTAAACATGGAAAGGACTTGAAAAAGAGTCCTATACAAGAACACTAATCACAAGATTAGGTTAAGAAAACTGCAGAAAGTCATGATCAACATGGTCCCAAGTGATCCTATGTCAAGAAGCCCTCAAACCTCCACCTCCATGCATAAATAAAAGATGACATAGAGAAATAAATATCAAAATAGTAAACCAACCATGAAATATATATTAAAACAATCAAATCAACCATTTCTTTTGATTATGTAGATATAGGATGTCATAAAAGAGACACATGATAGTCATGTCGTGACAACAAACTAAACACATCAGCCATACAACAATGAAAACAAGCAAGTCGTCCTTCGGTGAAAGGAAGTATGAGGCAAAATATCATGTTGTATCTTACTTTCTTTTGAGGGCTTCCCATAATTGCACTGCAAGGCTTCAAGAAAAGACTTGTCTTCCTGATCTTGCATCACTGGCATGGTTTAAAGCAAAGAAATTAAGTCCTCGTATTCAATGGCACAGAAAATTTTATATTCAATGTTCAATTGGAAGGAGTGTTTTAAAAGAAAAATAGGAGGGTCTCATACATTGGTCATACAGAGTAAATCTTAGATTTTGGTCAGATCCAACTAATAGCAACTGAACAGCTTCTGTGTCTTTGTTTGAGGAAAATTTAGCAGCAGCTTTCAAATTTTGAGTATCTAAAAGAATTCCTGCAAGCTGGAAAAGTTGTAAAGGAGTGAAAAAACAAGCACCATGTGTTAGAACAAACCACTGATGCTTTTATCCTATAGTTTTTATGGGGAATACCAATAGTGTTTTCATGTAAGGCATCTGAAGCAATTCATAAGCATCTTCGCAGTAGTTGTCTGTGAGGATGGTGCACTCTGATCCCACCTAAAGATGTATGATTAAAGTCAAATACAAGCATACACAAAGTTCAGTATCAGTTCATAGAGACTAAGTCCATAATCTGCTGTACAGCATACAATCCATACAAAAACTTCTTTTCTTTCTTTCTGCATTTGACTATTCAACATAAAGTTTCTCTTTTCCTTTTCAAAGAACAGAAATCAAGCTACAGATACGAACCTTGCCATTTGTTTTTAGAACATCTTGTCCAATGACCAGAATGCTGAGTTGCTTAGCCATCACAACGATCTCTAGATCAACCTGGCTTTTAAGCAGCAAAAAAGTATTAGGTTCAATAAGCAACTGGTGCCCAGTAACCCTGATCTCTCCATTCCAAAGTAAGCTGTCTAATGTTTACATGCATGAAACAGAAGGACAATTAATCAGGGACAATACACTCTCTATTAGACAATGTGATCAAACAGGCAGAGAATCAACTAGGCCGCTCATGTATCTTGAGAAAGATTTCTGGGTCTGACAGTCAATTTTCTTTGATTTTCTAGCCCACGATGCAAATGATTCCCCAACATAAAATAAAATAGATAATATTAAAGGAAACGAAAAATGAAACTAGCACACACATGAATAATCTTGGAGAGCTTCGAGACTGCCATTACTCACTTGTCCATGATTCAGAAATCAAAGCAATGAAAAGGAAAAAAAGAAAAAAAGAAGAGGGCGCATATGATAACCTCATTGGAGAAAAGCAATGCAGTAGCATCAATTCCTACATAGTAGAGAAGCCAAGCTGCTTGCCTTTGTTTCCACATCCTCTCTCTATGCATATTTATTACGGGAACCACTGTGCTCCATCTTTCATCCTCATCCTCCTTGTTTCTCAATAGCCATGCATAACAAATGGCAGCCACCATGGAACTAGCACCTGCAAGACCAATGCCTGACCCCCTTAGTAATAACCATATCCACACAGTATTCAGGGACCATCCATCCTAAACAACAGATAGTGCAAACTAGCAACATTATTGGATGACCTTCAAATGAAATACTAGTTCCCAAAAAGCATATCACTCTATACAACAGATGCGAAACTTTGGTAAACCATCAACTGTCAAAAAATAGCCACCATGCCCATTATGTTCAGTATAATTCTTTTCTGGTGATTTGGGCTACTTCAGCATCAAAGGAAGTTCACTGCATAGGTGACTGACACCCTCTAAAACAAAAACAAACCATCTATGATTAAAGTCTGCTATCATACACGGTGTCAAAGTTGGAGTAATTTTCCACAATAAGCAAAAAGCAACTAGAATCTGATACTCAAATTAAGTATCATTACTGCTACTTATATCAAACCTATGAATCCTTCACACCATACATTAGTTAGTTACCCTGGGAGAGGGGCATTTGGGTACTCGCTTACAGGAAGTAATTACTAAGTCCGATTAGTCCTTTTTCATTTCCAAGAAGACACTCTCAGGTCTCAATCGGTAATTGAGTTTCACAATTTATATTCTTTTGTGCCCAACACCAAAACCTAGGACGAAAAATCATGGAAGTCACTTCCAGAGATATGAATTCCAGGAACTTGAGTAATAGTCCCAATTCCACGGTGCTAAACACAACTTAGATGCCGTTCAATATATATTCCATGTTCTCAATGGCATGCCATAGCAAAGCAAACTCCTTTTGCAAGATGCAATTAGTTTAGGAGTGAAAAGGTGGGGGGGAGGAAATGCGATCTTGGCAAGCGTGTAGAATGACTCAACTGTTGGAAGTTCCAGAAAGAATGATCGTCGCCTTCGCTGAGACCTCCCCGCTAGAAATCCTCCCAACCTTCGCCCTTTGCTCCTGGAGGAACAAATTCAAGCGCCCAACCCCACCTTCCGCTTCCTCCACCATGACCGTCTTCGACATAGATTTCCTTGAATCAGCACCCGGCCTGGATAGCTTGTCGAGCGAGCACGTCGACGACGAAATCGACCTCCGATGAGCCGACTCGATGAGATTCTTGGGCGGCGAGAGAACAGGGAGGTTTTCCGGCTCCGCGGCAGGAGAAGTCCGGAATGTCCTTCTCGAGCGGATGGGCTTGGCGGGAGTTTCTGCATCTTTGGCGTCTTCTTGGAAGCGAGATTTGCGATAGATGGGCAGCCGCGGCAGACGGAGCTGATCGGGAGTTGGATTTTGGTGATTGGAGAAAGCCTGCCGCTGTTGCTGATGTTGAGGTTGCTTCTGCTGCTGCTTGGGATCGAGCCTGAGGATGTTGGAGAACCAATGGTGGACGGAAGAAGCAGGGGATTTGTCTGTGGTGGGTTCGAAGCCCTCGGACCTTTGGCGACCGTGCTTGGCTGATTTGGTGAGGATTTCTCCGCTGAATCCTTCCGACTGCCTGAGCCTGTTCAACCTGTCACAATATCAATCGGGCTCATCTCTTCGAATTCTAGTTGAACCCGAACCCGACTCACCTGATCATGATAATTTTTGTGGCAGGATTTCTTTCTCCTAAAACTTTGAACATTTAAATTAGGTTTGAGTTTGACCCAATTTAGAAACAATGTTGAGCATACCCAACCTGAATTGAATTGGACCTGAATATTTCAGAAAACATCTAAAGGTTTTTAACATTACTTGATTTGTTTTAAGAATATATTAAATAAATATATTAACTAATTTAAACTTAGCACAACTAAAACTCAAAGTAAATTTGATAAATTAATTATAAGCTTGATTTTAAGTTATCTTTAAATTCAAAAGCTTAAAAGCATATTTCAACAATTAAACTAAGATTAGGCTGAGCTTAAACGTATTATTCAACTTCATATTTCATCACATTTTTCAGTTTCTTACTTATTAAGTTGTTAGGTTTTTGTATTTTTATGCTTCATTTAAATAAATTATTTGTTTATAAAAATTTGAAATCAAAATTATAGATAAAATAAATTTCAACATAAGTTTCATTATAAAATTTAATTCAAAATTTCAATACTTTAATACGAATTTTAACCTAAACTTCAACCCAAACTCAACCATTGAAGTTATTTTTCTTTTAGAGTTATCGATTAAAAAAGCGTAGGAAAATGGCAGAAAAGAAAAAAAGGACTTGACTCTTTTAATTCTTACCACACACAGCTTACGTTTTCTATTCTCTACTCGATCGGTGGCATACCTCCTTGCTGACCTTGACAGTGGGTCTCGCCGTTCAATCGCAGGCGATTCACTTCCTCTAGCTGCGGCAAACCTGGGAGACCCGGCAAGCTTTGAAGGCGATTCATGTCGACTGGGAGACATGGCAACCATCCTCTTAGCTTCCTCCAGCCATTCCTGCGTAAGCTTGCTGCTAGTGCTGCTCCTTGGAGGCTCGTAATAATCTTCTCCCGCTGTTCCTTCATCTTCCTCCTCCTTACTCCACTCTCCACCATCAATCAAGTTGTAACTCCTCCTCTGGTCGGCCGTAGCAGTCCCAAAAAACCACTCATTCATGAAGTCCGAGAGATCCGGGGCACGTTCGGCAGGGGTCGGCTGCGGTCGCCTGCTCGCCTCCGGTTTCATCTGCATGGTTTTATTCCCCTTGTTTTCCTGAAAAAGGAGTAAATTAAAAAACGGTTGAAATCCATTCGAGGCTGCGATTTTGATTTCAGGTTCTTCCAATCTTCGGGGAACAAACCTTTGATGCCGCCCTGTCGAATCTCCTGTCCATGACTGCTGGAAAATGGTGTGTAGAGGTGGAAGATGATGAATGATGGGGGGTGGGAGAGGTTGTATCTTTTGTTTTGGAGGCTTGAGGACTGAGAATACGAGTCTGGTGGTTGCTGCGTGATGGTATATGTATGAAGAATGAGAAACGCATTTTGGCCGGCATTCAGCTTGTCTGATTGTCTATAGTATATCCATCGACGGTCGAGCAAAACAAAGCGGCGGCATTCTCTTCAAAACCGCGTAAACTAAATTACTAACGGCTGCCCTCACGTGAATCTCTAAAAAAAAGAGGAGAAAAGATTTTAAATTATAAATTTTCATATAAAAAATAATAAACTTTATATTCATAATACATTTTTTGTTTTCTTTTTTAATATTTTATGCTATTTTGAGGTTTGCAAGTGGTGACACAATATATTACAAGGATGTTGCAAGGATTTTACACAAGGCTTGAATTAACTAAGATTATATACAAGAAAAATTAAAGAGAAAATCTTCAAAAAGTCATTATGAAACTATCTAATAAGTTATTTAATTTATGTGTGTGTTTGGTTTAAAACAAAATATTCATAAAAGATAAGGAAAAATATATTAAAAGTAAAAAATTTAAATGATAATATTAGTTAACAATATAAAGAGTGATGTCACTCATAAAATGAATGAAAATAATATAATAGACTTTTTTTAAAAAAAATGAAAATAATAGTATAAAAAATAAATTAATTATAAATAATTAAATATCAAAAGCTGATATGAAAATAAGAGAAAAAGGAGGTTTTTCCTCTCTTTTACCACAAGAGGATTTCTCATCCTCCCCAAGCTTTTACCCTTTTTAACCTTAAGCGAAGCACACCCCAAGAGTAGGCTGGCCACATGGCCACATGCCATATCCATCAGAAAAGGCTGTAACCATGTTTACGTTAGCCCTAAATCCCCTACCAATTGCATTAGTCTTAAACCTAGCTTCCTATTGTAGAATCCACCACAACGTTTTGGTCAAATCCTAGATCATTAGCAGTATTTTCTAATGAATTTACAGCAACGCACATGACAATTAGCTGAATTGAAGACTAGAATTGTATGAAAATCCTCGCAGCTGAGATCATTCAACAACCAACTGGTTATTGCATTTGAGATTTAACACAGAATTTGACATTCTTGCCTATACGAATAAAGTATATATTATTGAGCTAGCAGTCCCATTTCCCATAGGGAGGCGTTGTATTTCGCCTAACTGAATCTGGGGGTATTAAATTTTATTTACTTAATTTCATTATTTTCCTTTTAAATTTTTAAGTAACCTTAAGCTAGGCACTGGAATGGGAAAAGTCATGAAAATGTTTTCCATTTCTTTTCCAACTAATTTTAATATAATTTTACATTTTAACTACTTAAATATTTCACTTTTTCATAATTATATATCTTTTTTAATTATTATTTTTTATTTTTATAAAAAAATATTTTTATTTTGTTTTTATTCAGTTTGAGAGGTAATACTTTTGAAATTACTTGTATTTGCAGCAGAAAAAAATAGTAAAAAAAGTAATTTTTAATAAGAACAAAATGCAGGTGCTGCCATATAAAATAAATAAATTCTTTGAGAGAAAAAAAAAAGAACTAAAAGAGCAATGTTATTGAAAACATATGCAACAATGATTGAAAAAAAAAAAAAGACTTTTAGACACGTAAATATTATTGCGGAAGTAAAGAAAGACCGTTATACCCGGATTTCTAACGTACAGATTAACGTGAAGCAAGCATTCGGACGAGGTCAATCGATTTCTCCGGAGAAGGAATGGAAGGGAATGCAGGGAGACGAATGGAGGGAGGACATGGCCTTCTCATCGCTTTATTTCCCTTTCTTCTACTATAAATAATAATAGAAAGGTGGTGTACGTTGCTTCATGTCTACTAGGCAGGAAAGAGATGGAGTTTGATCTCGTAATTAAGGTTAGTCATTTCTTATTCTTTCGTGTTCAATATCTCTAAGCAACTTTACATTTGGAATGAATCATGGTTAGCGCTCCAATTCCAAGTAGTAGTAATCAGCGAGCCAGCAACCCATGGCTGATTACGGCCATTTGGAGCGCCGGAGGTAGGCGCAAAATGATGGGTTTTTTGCTCATGGGTTTCTCGGGGTGGGGAAGGAGGATAAGGCGAGATGAATTTGGTGGGTAGCTTTGGGTGCGCATGTGGGCCGCAAAGCACATGGCTCTGTCAGCATCTGGCATCCAAGCGGCTTGCTACATGATGACATGGTGGGGCATGAATGGAGTCCCATATGGAAATTTTCCATTCAAGAATAACCGAGAGATAAACCCATAACATTTATGACAATATGACTGTAGGATTGAGCGATATGGATAGAACTGGGACTATCGAAATATACTCACCAATGAATATCTTGAATACCATGCTAATTTAATGTTGTGATTGATGGTATACTCAGAACTGCAGCTAGGACTGCCTGTAGCTATTCCAATAGTGACACGATGGGGATCTCAACAATGCAATATTGATGTAAAAAAAAAATATATTAAAAAGAATAAAAGACTAAAGGAGAAAGGAATCACCGTGTGTTTGTCCATGGGTGTTGATATGTGATTCCAGATCATCGATAATGTGTTATATTATGTATGATTTGGACTTATATATAGCATGCTAAGATTATTTACATGCTTATTCTTTTTTCTTTCCTTTTGATCCCTTGATCTTGTCTCTTCTCTTCTTCAGGTAAAATACAGAGAGACTCTTAGACGTTTTAATGCTTATGGCACTGGAAACATCCTACATCTCAACATGGATGAACTTAGAGCAAAGATCATTAATCTTTTCAACCTCAAACCAGAAGCCCATTTCAATCTAACATACATTGATGATGATGGTGACATTGTGATGCTCATTGATGATTCTGATCTGTGGGATGCTGCTATTTCTCAGCATTTGAATCCCTTGAGAATAGATGTACAGGTTACCACTAGTGGGTCTGGAAAACCTAGAAAGAGTTCGCTTGAAGATAGTGTAGTTCCAAGATGGTCTCCACATTTGAGGACTCAACTGCCTTCATGCTGTAGTGATCATGTGAATGAAGCCATGGAAACTGAGCAACATCCATTTTATGATGCACTGTTGAAGCTACCTGGTGCATCTGTTGCACCACTCACTGAGTTTGACGAATCTCTTTCCAAGCTAGGATTGTCCTACTTGTATCTTCTCTCCCAAGGTCAAGTTGGTGTAACATTGCCCACACCTGTCATTGGCATTGCTTCTAATTCCATGGATCTTAATACTGCAGCTAGTGACTCAATTGCCACTACTAGGGACCAAGCAACTACCAATTTTGTGGACCAACCTCCATCAATCAATCTAAAGGACCTTAATAATGGTAACTCATAATGTTTGAGTGGACAATAACATCAGATTTCTGATAATCAATATGGTAAATCTCTTTATTTTCTTTGTTATCAGGGTTAGCAGCTAGGGATGATTCAGTTCTTTTGCTTTCTATATCCGAGGATGCTGCTAGAGTTTGTGAAGATGACAACACCCATCATGACACGAATGCTGAAGAGGTTGCCTCCTCTGCTTCCCTTGTAGATCATCTTATGGATTGCAACCAGCATCCTTCATCTGAGTCGACCAAGAGTTCTCATCATATAAGTCAAAGTACAGGTGCTTGATGCTGCTGAGAAGAAGAAATTACCAACGGTATGCTATGTTGCATCAGATCTTGTTTCTAGTGACAATAAACCTCCAATGGATAACCAGTTGGAAGTAGCTTCTTCCACCAGCATACCTCCTCCTGTTACACATCCATTCAAAATGCCCTCTAACCACCGCAATAAAATCCTAACTCACCAAAGAAAAGTTCAATGTAATGCTTGTGAAATGAAGCCAATAATGGGTCCTCGATTCAAATCCAAAGTGTAAGTAGAAAACCTCTTTTTCTTTGGTAAATTGTGATTTTTGAGGGTGACTGCATTTAGTGTAATTTCAGCCCTTTGAAATAAATTTTGGCAGGAAACAAGACTACAACCTATGCAAAGTTTGCTTCTCAAAGATAGGAAATGATGCTGATTATACGAGAATTGATTGTGGAGTTTCATGGTCACCACAACTACATAAGAAGTGCAATAATAATGTCCAAATTAGTTTGCGGAGTTTGCTCAATTCTATTTTTAATAATTTCATACTCCGCTATCACTAATTGTTGTATCCTCAATTTCAGAACATGTCATCACATGTACAACTGTTCTGCAGACTGAATCTTGACAGTAGCTTTGTTCAAGATGTGACCATATCAGATGGGACTCGGATGGCTCCACTAACTCCTTTTACTAAAATATGGAGGATGCGTAATAGCGGTATTGTGGTCTGGCCTTCTACAACACAGCTGGTTTGGATTGGTGGGGATCAATTTGGTGATCGAAGCTCAGTTGAGTTGATGGTAAGCAAGTGGCTTCTGTGCTTTTTTCTTTTTTGTATTTGTATTTTTTTATTTTTATTTATTCATTTATTTCTTATTTGATTTACATTGTTGTTGCTGTTGTTACAGCTAGTGGCGGTGTTTGTTTCTACTAGTGATGCTTTCACTGCAATTCAGCAGTCCTGTAGTTTCAATGGGTGTACTATGTATGTCATATTATGGAATGAGCAAGTCTACCAACTCGCTGTTAAAACCTCAAATCTGGATCACCACTTGACCTGGCTCAAAATCTGGCCTCATGAGACAAACAAAATGAGATCGATATTCACCTTGCTTATTTTTTCTTGCAAGTGACTTAACTGGATTCATACTAAAGCTACCTATAACTGAATTTCTACTAAAGCAACCTATAACTGAATTTCCAACTAAAGCTACCCATAACCAAACTTCTACTAAAGCTGCTACCAAAGTTACCTATCGTGGGTATATTTAGCTATAAGTTAGGTGAATATTTTCATAATTTGTTACAAATATGCAAAATAATAGTTGTGGGGTAAATTTTGCAAAGTGGAAAAAGGTGAGGGGGATAAATGCAAATAACCTTTAAAAATATAAAACACTTGAGTTTACTGTGAAATTTTGTTCTTTTTTTAAAAATTCAATTGGTATCAAAGGAATGTGTGTTTGTATATGCACAATTGTCTATGGATAACACATGCGCACATGCACACATATTTGCATAGATGCATTTGTGAAAATCTTTTTATTAAATCTCTCCATTTCAGGTATTGTTGATGGTTGAAGGAATTTAGATCTGACCATCATACTTAACATTATCCATTTAACTATAGCACTTGAAATTATTTTAATTGGAGGCCAATTCGTTTGAAAAGTTATAGAATGATATCTAAAATATAAAAATTACTTAAGTGTATCCACTCAAGTATCAAAATGTTAAAAAATTTTATAGAATCATTTATTTAGATAAGAGAAATACTTTGAAAGATACAGGCATTTTGATTACAAACTTGTGGGTCCCTCAAGTAATTAACTAATTTTCTAATGGTTGATTATTTACCCTTAAATCATTTTAATTTTGTAGCTCACATGAATCTTTAATAAAATGATCTTTGATTTCTTAGTTAAATGAGCAGTGCTAAAAATCGAAAACTGAATTGAATTTTATCTAATCATCATAGTGAATCCAGGTGAAAAGTTTCATAGAGTTCCCGTGGAATTAATTTCATACAAGTATTTCATATATGAATGTATTTTTTGTATATATCTTTTGATGTTTTCATATTTGATGCAAATGGTATCATTAGAATTTTTGCATTTTTTTGGTTGGCCCATAATGATTCATCTGTAACATCATTGACCATTTTTTAGCTGACACTCAAAAACCTCATCGCTATTATAGTCTTGAATTGGATATCACTTGGTGTCATAATTAAAGGGCATTCTTTCCCAACTGTTTTAAATATACCTGCCAAACTCTACAGTCAAGATGATTTCTTGGGCCAAGCCAAAATAATAGTGCCAATGTCACCTATGCTCTAAATTGCTTTTGAGATGAGAAAAATTGCTTCTTGAACTTTGCAGATTCCCAAGAACGGTTATCCTGTGGGTGAGGAACTGGACATAGCAGTTGATTTTACTGCTCCTTCAAGTCCTGGCAAGTATATTTCTTACTGGACAATGGCGAAAAGTTTGGGCAGCACATTTGGGTCCTAATTAAGGTCCTTCTTTACATTGCATCCACATCTATATATTTATGTTATTTTTCATCATAGAATAGGACATGTTCTCCATCAAATCCTTCTCCTCTTGGTTGTTCATTGCAGGTGAGTGAATCCCAAGATGATTCTTCAGTCAGTAGTAGCCATGCTAGCTTGAACCCACCCCATGGAATTAGTGGGAAGAAAGGGAAGGGCATCAATATGTTGGATGTTAATGAAGGGAAGGGAATCAATATAATGGGTGTTAATGAAGGGAAGGGACCGAGCATAGATGCCAATATCGAGATTTTGGAGAGTGGACACAAAGAAGTAAAACCAACGTTTTATGAAAGCCCTGGAAAGAAGGAAGAGCTCAATCTTGAGGCAGATTGTGGTTTGATTGCTTCCAATGGAACTGTAGAGGCAGAGCCACTAATTGAGGCGTCAGTTCCCCCAGTTCAAGTCACTGAACCACGTATGATGCTGCCATTGCCATGTGAAGCAGAGGTGAATGAAGTTGAGCAAGCTCTTCTCAGAGAACTGGAAGAAATGGGATTCCAACAGAGTGATTTGAAAAAGGATATCTTGAGACTAAACAACTACAACCTTGAACAGTCTTTGGAGGATCTCTGCAACTTGAACAACTAGCATCCAACACTTAAGGATCTGTAAGGGATTTGAATTCTAAAAGTTGACAATGCTGGAAAGAGAGATTTTCTCTATTTTCCTTGTTTGGTTGTTGGTCATTTTGTTCAACTATGGAACTAATATAGAGGTGGTGACAGGTGCAGCAGTTTTGAGGCAATGGGGAAGAAAAGAAATTACAGGCAAAGAATAGGGTAAGCATCTTGAGTGCGATCTCATTTCAGAGACAAGGTAAAAACAAGTTCATATTCTGCCAAGGAGCAGCGGCAACTGGAATTTTTTCTTTTTCTTTCTTCTGAACGATAATTACTACATGGTGCAAGGTTCAACCCAAACCTTAGATCCAACACACATGATAGTGTCTCTATTGAGTTTTCATGAGAATCATGACAATGACAAAGTTGCAGAATGCACGTTCGGTTTTGGATACGAATTCTTTAACTTTAGGAAACACTCATTAGTGCATTTTCTGGTGTCATTATCCTTTAAATAGTTCACTGCATTGATGGGACGATGACTCCAAAGAGCCTGACATTTTGTGTATATGACTTGAGCATCCTTGTATCATTTATTAGGTGGTTTTAGCTGTTTGGTATTACTCTTGGAATTTAATCCAATGGCCATTTTATTCTCAATGTCATGCAATTGATGAGTTAAAGAATAGTCTTTAATTGAATTCGAAAGTTTCTAATTTTATGAAGAAAGCTGAGGTATTCGGAGCATTGCTTTAGCCAACTATCTCATTCACTTTGTGATATGTGTAGGCTTGAAAATTTTCAATGTGAATTCCAAAAAAAATATTACCAATTAAAAATAGCTGATAGTAAAGCATGGAAAAAACAATATTTGCTTAAACTACCAACACAATGGGATAATCTAGCAAACTACTGGAAAGTAAATTAATAATTGCTAATGAGTCTCTAGAAGATAAAATAGAGGCCCTAAGAAAACTCCTAAGGACTTATAGACTAGCATTCAATACGTAAAAAACACAAAATGCAAGTTCAAACCAATTATAGGCATTCAAAAAAGAGATGTGCAATAATTTTCAACAACAGAAAGACGCAATACCTTTTGGTGCAACATAAATATTGCATTATGTTAGCAAGTCACCAATACCAATTCCTTTGCTAACACAGGCATAACAAAAATGTAAATCCAGCTTTACCCCAACAGGCTAAGAGCGCGGAGCCGTGGGGTGCCCAAATTGAATCCATGAACCATAAATATTCAAAATGATTTCAGATCCTCGCATAGCCTAATGATTGGGCTAGTCCATCTTTTGCCAGATTGGTTCTCACAGCAGGCTGCTTCCAAAAGATCAAAAAATAAATAGCATATAGTGATTTCATATAAGAATTGTAAGAAATCAAGTCGAAGCCCAAAAACTTAAATCTGCATTTTGATCTTATATTCTGACTATGGTGGCTACTGGCGGGTAGAAGGCTGTCTCTC
Organism: Pouteria campechiana; assembly: GCA_036873735.1. Lineage (NCBI taxonomy): Eukaryota > Viridiplantae > Streptophyta > Magnoliopsida > Ericales > Sapotaceae > Pouteria > Pouteria campechiana. The sequence continues at coordinate 66,978 of JAYJMB010077334.1, forward strand.
ATACAGAAAACCCAGTAAGAACTAGCTCATGCTTTGAGATTCTTGGTCTGGTTTTTTCATATTTATTTGTGTATGGTACACCAACAATCCAAAACGAAATAAATATCCTAGGTTCTATGGAGCATGTGAAGCAAACAATGGCAAATTTCGATCCACCTCTGTACATTATCAGTTCCGTTCCATCTTAAAGAAAACATCTATTAATCTTTTTCATTCATACTTCTATTGATAGACCACAACTTGCTCAGAATCTTCTTGGGTCTGGTAGGAATGGTGCACAGAGCTTTCAACTTGGATGTCCTTGCACCCACATCAGGCTGCAAGACATCATCGTCCATGTCAGTGTCCACTTCTGCTAGCTTCATTCTCAGTGTCGACATCTTTGCCCTTGGAGATTTCATTCCAGAGACACTCCACTCATCCTCCAAACCAGAGGCAGCTCCACGGTGTTGAGAAGGCCTTGAAGCATCATCTTCGTGGGCGCTTTGTAAAGCCTTTAGGTTTTTAGGAAAGTCAGTCACATGGGACTCAGACATGGCTGCTCGAGTTTGCTCAAAGAATAGAACCTGTACCACTACCCTTAGTGGCAGTAGCTCATTCTGTGCTGCATGTATGCAGGCCTGCATTGATAACTTCTTGCAATCCAAGATTCGACACAGCCTTTTTCTTTCCCTCTTATCTAGCTCTGGATGGGACTGCAAAGTCATTTATTAGAAGTAAGAAGGACGCAATGAAATAATGACTGAGGATGTTAAGTCAAAGTATTCGGACTCAATACAAAAGAATGCATAATTGTCCTATCTGGGCAAGAAAACCTTCGCCCAGTAAGATTTCATTCCATGTCTTTAACTACCATTTACTTGAGTGAAAACTATATCATTTTTTGATTCACATGCTTACATTCAGTTCAAGTCAATCTAATTGGAGAATTCGAATGCTACCACAGAAGGGATAAAATACCTTGAGGTAAATGTCAATGACTCTATAGATTTCATCGTGATTAGGCCTTGCAAAATCTGGTATGGCCTCTGCAAGTGCTATCAACTTTTGTAGAGGTAAATTGGCATCATGAGCTATCTCCTGAAGATAACCATCTATGAGCTTTGCAACTTTGAGTTTTGAGCTATGTGATGCTGAAGAAGACCTTCTGCTCTCGTGAAGCTCAACATCCAAGTTTTCTGCAGAACGGGATCTCCTCCTCCTCTCAAATCCCACCTTCTCTCTAACAGGGCTAGTTGGTGGACTCTGCCCCTGCAGCATGAACTGCTCCAATATAGTCATTACGATGTCAACATCATATAATGTCTCATTTGCATATGAAAGCGATGGAATTAGTAGATCACAGACTGTTGCTTCCTCCAACTGAATCCCCACTCTCCTTGCCAATTCCATCTTTGTAGAGGAAGATGCACCAAGTATATTTGCAGCTTTTAGAAGCTTAAGCAAGAAACTGCAAGTGACAGAACCCTTCTCCACTGGAAGCAAATTTACTATGGATTCCAAAAGAACTCGATGCTTTGAAGCTATCTCTCTAACTGTATCTGAACAAGTATCAGGGGTTTGTTTGTTGCTGGCATCTTTTGATACGTTTGGCAGCCAGCGGCACGAGTAGACCTTCAATGCCTCACCAATGATCTTAGGAGGTACTTTACCAGAGGATTTAATTGCTAGCATGACTCTCCAATAGAAATTTATACCCAAGTCAGCTATATCTTCAGCCCACCAACCTTTTGGAACCAACTTCTGACTTCGATTCTCTGAGCCATTGCACTGTGCGCCATCCCTTGTTCCTCTGGAGTAGCTGTAAGGCCAATTTACCTTTGATGGGTGTGTTAGAATTTTCAAGATGATGGCATTTATGCATTTGCTTGTGATTTCCAATTCCTCAGCCCACACGGGAAAGGTTCTGGTTGTCTGCAGGGTCACAATCGTGTCTTTCCACCCATGAAGGATGCAAGAACTAAAGAACACATCAAGCTTACAGATGAGGTTACCCTTCTCAATGCCCTCTGTCATCTGAAGGTATTCAGCAGCAGATCGGACCGACACGATGTTGAAGGCACTGAGGGTGATAGTGATGCCATAGCAAAACTTTGCACATATCTCAAATGCCTCAATACCGCCGGGGAAGTCAGGGAGTTCAATTACAGTTTCAGGGTCTGTTACTTCTGAGCATAGCCTTTGCAAGCGTGAGCATTTGGAGAGCAATGGAAACTGTAAAGTCAGCAGAGAAAAACAGTGTAAAAATTTATATCCTAAAGATGAATTACAAAAGAAATATATCTATCAATACTTGTGCGTGCATATCTGTGAAACTATGAAGATAACGCTGCATCAACAGATTGCAAAGTTGACATTGAGGTGGATGAAAATGTTTGCAAGGCAGCAGATTTTGTACAGTATAAAAGGATAGTAGAGAGTAAACATGAAATTATCTGAAATTGCAACCATGAGAAATATACTTTGTGCAGAAGATACTTGATGCCCTTCACTTGGACTATCAGATCACTTGAAACTTCTGTGGAGACACATCTGCATCAGGCAAGAAAATGGGTTTGATGTAGAAAGGAATAAACAAGGGAAAAAAATTGAAGAAATACAGTAGATGATCTTCCTCATATGATCTCTCTAATCTTAAAACAGAAAATATAGATAACCTATGTGAAAGAGGATTAATTTCTTGCTCACCTTACAGCCTCTGAAGTATAGAAGGTGTCTGGCCTAGTTCCGAGTTTCATATACTTCATCTCCGACCTATCTCTTCATGCCAGAGAAGCTAAGCTCTTGTGTATGTAATTTCCTCTGTCATGGGTGTTCTTTTCCAGTATTTATTACAGGCAATAAGAAGGAAAGAGCACACTTTCCTCCTGTTTGAACAACCACAATTCAGTCAAAACATTATTTGCTTGTGGTAATGAAGTGGTACTGCAAAAAGCAAAGGATATACAGTGGGAAGGAATAGATATATAATTTTTCTATTTCTACTGAATATAGTGAGTGAAAATGATGAGGTTCCATGATGCCACCAGTAACATAGAATCATTTGTCATATTTATATTATATGATATATTAGATAAACTAAAATTATTCATGAATATGTGTAACCTTTTCAAATTTTTACACAGTATAATATTTTGATATGATCCAAACCATTCATAGTACTTGTTCTCATACACATTTTATTATCCAAAAATTCATCTTGATTAAAAATCTACGTGAGTCACAGCAAAATAGAAACTTGCAAGATTATCCAACCCTTTTAAATGTTAAAGCCAGAATGAATTTCTGTTTGAAATAATTTTTAATACGTTAAATTTACCAAAATATTGAAAGGGTATGAAAAGGTAACATTCTCTAATCAGGTGCAAGGAATAAATATCTTTAAATAAATACGTAAATTGATTTCGGCTAAAGCCTTGGATCCGGGCTCAAATAGATATTTGGGCTTGAGCTCGTGCTTACGTCATGCTCAATCCCAAACAAGAAGAAAATGAAAACCGTCCTTCCATCTATGCCCAGACCCATATGGGGGGTAGGAAAAGACTTAGGCCTAACAGGTATCTAATTGCAAAATCCTACTTACTATTCAGCAGTCAGTCAGGACAATAATTCTGAGCATAAAATCATGACAAAATGCTGCTTTATTAAAAACATTACAAGTCAGACATCTAAGACTGCAAAAAGCAATCTCTGTCCTGCTAATGGCATACAGGGCTTGTCAAGCCCTTCAACGAATGAAAACAAAAACAACAGAATTTGTCTCCACCCAAAATGGTAAACCTACATCAAAATATCACAGATAATACGTCCAAATATACAGTGAAATATATATATATATATATATATATATATAAAGCACCTGCCCTCGGTTATTTCAAATTTTCAAAGAAAATCTTCCGTATATTCAGACTTGCACCCCAATATGCATCAGTCGTATTAATTTAGCATTCTTTATTTAATTATAACTATAAGATAGCTTTTATTTCTGTTTTCAATTACATATTTGTTAAATGTCTTTTATTCCTATGAATACAGACCCAGCTCCCCTGGCCTCACTCAGAAACCTGCTAATCTGGGGTTGGGTTGGATGATTAATCACAGGTCGTGACTAGGATCAGGTTAGTATTCAACTCCCCATCTGACCCAGATGCCCTGGTAATCTTCTTTGGATTTTACCCAATAGAAGTGACAATATCCTTCTAATAAATATTTAATATAGGATTTCTCCCATGAAATTTCCATTGGTGCCGAATAAAGAAGAATCCAACTATCAAGATTGCATCTCAAACTGGGCCATGTCCCTGAGAAGATAAATTTCAGATGCCTTACGCAAGTGCCAATTCATCTCAGCCTTGGCATGTCAAGACAAGTTTGGCCACTAAACATATACTTCAAAAAAAAAGGAAAAATAAATAGAATTTTTGAGACGCATTCCTAGTGCTTCAAGCCCAAAACAAGCTTCATTCATGTCATGCAGCGGACAATGATGACAAAAACCTTTCTCAACACACCATCTTTACTCCTAATGTGAACAGTAACAGAGAAAGCATACAACAAATTCCAATTTGAAGAGATGACAGACACAGAGTATCCTTCAAGCTAGGAAGCTATGATCTCATTACAGATGCCACTGGAGCAGAAATCTTGAATCTTGTTTGGATAAACAAATAATCACAGGTGCATCCCGTTTCATCATTCATGCACTTACATAATGGAGAAACACAAAAAAGATTTCAATCAACTGCAGAGTGAGAGAAATTCCAAGATCCATGAAAAACTAAACAAACCTCAAATCCACACAATCGATTCATAGATGGAGTTGAGCTCACATGCAACATTACTTACTGATAACTATTTGCAGGAGTACTTAACTAAGCCTCAGAACCTGGAAGACAGAAATAAAACTCTAGCAGAAGATACCTGTAACTGCTACCCTTCTGGAAATGAAGAAGATTGGTTGATAAAAATGTCGAAGGCCTGGAATTTTTTCCACCTCACACTATTTCTTCAACGAACCTTGATTGCGACGGTCGAGCCTTATGTATTCAGATAAGACACATGCAATAAATGACGTCCATTTCATAGATGAAATGGCCAGAAATAAGAGTTTGAATGGTGCAATCTAAACCATGGAAGAAGGGACCAACTGATGAGGTTCTGAGAGTTGGGATAGCTATTGCTTGGGCGAAAGGCAGTCAGATGAATAAGATGGAATTTTCTTTTGCTTGCTTTTTTTTTTTTTTTTTTTTTCTCTTTTAGGTGAAATGGGGGTGGCCAGAAAATGCTATTTTGGAGGGAGGAATGAGTGGGTTTAAAAAGAAAGGGAAGTGGGTCTGAATTGGTGTGCTGCTTTTTTGTAAGGGAGCGATCCGCACGCTGTAGGTGTCACTTTCTCTGCTACCCAAAAGGGGGGCCAAGCGACAAAGTCCCGAAGACGAGACTATCTCTTTATCTCTCAAGGGGCCCTCCACACCAACCACCACGCCAAGTGGGTGCCTTCTCACTAATGAATTTCAAAAGCATGCATTCCCACTCACCCAAAAGCAAATCTACCCCTCATTTCTATTATCATTGAGCTTTTCTTCTTTTCTTTTTTCCTTTCTTATACCCAGTCATTCCTTCCTCCGGTTTCTCAGTATCATACATACATATCCACGTGGTTCCAGGCATTTTTAAAATGTATCCTTAGAGCACTGCTCGCAATCTCAGATATGGCTCTTCCTTCTCATCTCTGTCGCTTTCCTTTGATGCCCACAATTTGGAATGTGGAGCACATTGACTTGCAAAATAGTTTCCATCTTTCTGATCTCTTAGAAATTGTCCATGAGTTTCATGGCATTGTAGAATGGGCATACAAAGTTTATTTTCTCACGGAGAAATGATAAATATGCCCTTGACCAAATTGCCATTGCTTACACCATCAAGCCATTGATACCACTGTTCGTTCATCCTTCTTTTTCCAAATCAAAATCACCATCCCATTAAGTAGCCACTGGAAAATAAGGTATTAAGTACAATGATTGATAAGGTGACAACTGCATGGTGTAGAGAGTCATAATGGTCAGTCATTGCATGAACAAGAATTGGTGGTGGCAGCAATAAGGCGGATAGTGATATTGTTGGTGACAATATTAGTGGTAGGGAGGTGGAGGAGAACATGTTCAGTAATATTAAATGTGTCGTTTAAAAATCAGTAAAATTTTAAGGTTGAGATTCAAGTATAGCTCTTGATGAATCAGAGAGGGCAATAGCTTGCATCATCATATTAATCCAAGATATGATGGAAGTGAAAAAAGAGAAGATGTTAGCATGGATGGAAGGTCTAAGAAGGCGATAATGATGATGTTTAGAGGAAAAAAAAATGGCACCAACAGTACGAAAACGATAAAAAGGTTGAAGTAGCGAGAATGTCTTAATTAGATGTGAAGTGATGGAGTTTGTTGTTTTGGATTCAGGTGTTGAGGGTCAACCCATGACCCGGTGAACCCAACCCAATAAAAACCGGATTTGGGTTATATATTTTAAGTATTTGGTTTGCTAATTAGTTTGTTGGTCACCCCATTAAATAGATGGGTTGGTCATGGGTTGGGGTTTTACACCAATCAATCCGATAACGCAACCCATCAAACCAACATTTGATTTTGTTTTGTAAATATTATGTAGCTATGGCTATTGATATTAAGTATAGCATTGATCTTATCAAACAGATGGATCTTATTTAAGGTATAAACTAAAAGTTGGATAGGTAATATATTCTTTCTATTTTTTATAACTAAATTTATATCTTTATATTTTTTTAATTCACATTTGTTACATTATTATATCTTTTAGGAAAATATCCAAATATTTAGGAACAAGATGAATGAAGAACTTTAATGGTTAAATATAAGAAGTATGTTGATTTTGTTACAACTTTTATTTTATTACAATGTAGGATGTAATTTAATACAACTAGTGTGGATTGATGTTTATTGTGTGATTGTGTTGGATTGATGTTACTTAGACTATTTAACAAAAAATGTTTAATTTTAGTTTGCTCGAGTTTATTTGACAAGTTCATGGGTTGCTTTATGCAATTAATTACTTAATTTTTGATTGATTATTTAATCATAGCTAACCCACTATCAACCTACCAACCCGATATGCTAAATGGGTTATAAATGAATTAGGATTAAAGTTTTTATAAATGAGTTGGGGTTAAGGATTTTTAAATTGGTTAGAGTTAGGATTAAAGCTTAAACCTGACTAAGCCGACTGTTAACACTCCCAATTGAGGGCATCTTGGTCATATTATTTATCAAATTTTACTAATTTAAAAGTTTAATATATTTTTCAATTAAAAGAAAGTTTTAATAGCTACTTTGCAATAAATAAAAAAGTACCTATTTATAATTAGGATAAGTCAAGTTGCATATTTTAAAATTCTTCTATTTGCTATTTGAAGGATTCAAAATGCTAACATCCTCCATTTTAATGAGGCTCATAAATTTGAAATTGGAATGCTACATTCACATTGGCATTGAACCAATAACAAGTAGAAACAAACATCAAACGGGCCATTTAAATCTTTAACTATTCACCATGGGCTCCACTCATTATTTTCAATAACACACAACTTATATGCTAATACTAGATGGATGAAAGGGGGCAAAAAAGAGGTAAATTTTTTTTAAAAAAGTAATAAAAAAAGATAAAATGATATAATGTAATTAAGAATAACAATTAAAAATAAAGTGAATAAACAAAAAATAAGTTTTTTTAAATAAAAAGATAGAAGAAAATGATTCGTCAATAATAAAAAACTAAAATATAAGATTGTTAAATAGTTAAAATTTCATATAATATCAAATAAGGCGAGGTTCCCACCCTTTTTACAAGTAAACACATGTATCCTAAAAAATATAAAGTATAAGCCATACAAAATTTAAGTAAGTCACTGAAACTACTCCATGCTTGAAGTTGATGAATGGCGGGTATTATCGGCTCTGGCGTACTGAAAATCTCTTATGGTCAAAGCGTTGGCAGGTGTATCATCATCCAAAATCTTTCACCGTACACACAAATATGACGTGGGATTTTAAGGGCCTCAAAATTAGAATGCAGGGCGAACTTTTGTAGGAAATTATGTAGGGGTGAGCGTGAAAAAAGGCTTTAACGTATGGATCGAGGCCACGCCGTGAATCGCCCGCTCATCTGATTACGTGGCGTCGTACCGAGGAAAAAAGCAATGGAGGGAGGATGAAGGGACAGCGATTGCCAGAGGAGGGAGAGGCAACTGGAATATGCCCAATCATTGCGGGAATGAGCTGTGACATACCGCAGCAGTCTCCGTCGCATGCACCGCACCTGGCCTTCACGTGCCACCCAGGTGTCCGTTCGCTCGTGCATCACGCCTAGACTAGGCCCCCATAAATCAACCCACCCGCTGCTTGACTGCATCTAAGACTGTAAAGTTCAATATAGACCGTTGCAGTCCTTCGTTTCCTTTAAGATGAATGGACCGAAAATAATAATAATAACAATTCAAGAAAATTTCTTCTTTTGCATTTCACGTCCAAGTCATCAACATCGTTCCCGTACACCCAATTGGATCGTGAGTTCGGTATTCAAGCATGTGATGGAGGGCTTGGAATTGGAGAGAAGGAGAAGGTTGGATGCAGGAGGTCTTGTCTGGCGCTCGTGGGTAACCGAGCCTCGTACCCAAATGGCCAAATCTAGCTTGTGCAAGATGATGACGAGCCGCGCTTTTTAACCCTTACTGCGTAAGCTTCGGTCAAATTCCATGATTCGGCGTGCCTGGCGTCGTCAACTCACCACCCATGACATGTGTGGCGTTGTCCAATGTCACATTTTTGTGTGATTGATTGGCACATTCCATCACAAAATTAGATGCGTGATTCGCAACACGGAAAGGACTGGAACCGAAAAGAAAGGAAAATTTCACAGGTACTTTTTTATAAGGATAATCCTTTATTTTATCATTGATATTTTAAATTATTTTTTATTTATTTAACCCTACTTATTTTATCGTTAGCATCATCTTTTGTATTACTGGTATTATCATTTTTCTTTCTATTTTTTCATATATTTCCATTGGACCAATCATACCATCAGGATTTAAGCATCCTTGTGCCTCTCAGGCTGTCGTGCTTATTGTTATTCAAGGTTTTCTATTTGGTACCAAGAAAAAGGAATAAAATTTTCATTTTTCATTTATTCTTACTACTTTTAATTAATGTGGCATTTATCTATTTTATTTATTATTATTATCTACATTTTAATCACTATTTTTATTTTTTAGATTTATTTTTATTTAAAAAAAATTATCTATTTTATTTTCAACCATTGTCATCTATCTTATCATACCCATTATTTCCTCCCTCCCTCTCTCTCTGCTTTTAGATATGTTTTTTTTTTTTTTTCTAATCTTTTCAACCACTTTTCCCAATTTCCAATTAGACCCCAAATTTATTTTCTTAAAAAAATATCACAAGATGTAAGGACCAAGGAAAGAATTTTTAAATCTCAAGCACTGACGTAGCGAAAGGGCTGATTTTATGCCTTCTGGACACACCTGAATGAGACCAGAAACTGCCGCAAAGCGTCGTACACTAAAAATGCTTCCACTTGAGCTTTGCAGTAGATTAGAAAGTAAGTCCATTATTTTTTTCCCCCATCATCTAAGTTCTTACTTATTATGTACATCTCACTTAGGAGATAAAACAGGCAATAGGGGTTCAAAGATAGGCATATATAGGCTTCTTTCCAGATTAACCTATGATATTTCTATCGGTAAAGTCGATTAGATCACAAAGATGAGGATAAAATATGCAAAAGAATCTTAGTTCTAATATCAAATTCCCTATAAAGCAAAGTTGCATTTTTCTAAGTGATGTGGTCCATTGGAACCTTTTCTTCGAATGACATTTCTTGTGTACCTGCTCTTAAACTAGATGAACGGTTCAGATTATTTGGGTATGGCTATTTTGTTGTTGATGTCATGAAAGGGTTATACTCTATTGGACTACAAAACACCTTAGCCAACATTATACAGACATTTCTCTCCTAATTTTCCTCCTCCCATGACCTAACGACGACGTGTTGAGTGAGGCTTTGGCCCTTGATTAGGTGCCCAGGTGTCGATGTATTGGACTGATTAATCAAGCATCCTATGGAAACCTTTTTGACCCATCTCTCTCCCTCCAATGGAAAAGCTGCCATGTCAACTGCTGCTGGATAAGTGTCACAACTCAGAATTACGTGGAACTGACTGATTGGATGAAAATGAATTTTTTTTTCCTGAAAAAAAAATCACATATATTTACCCCAATAGTCTTACTCCTGATCATTATTTATCTTTTCTCATCAAAAAATTTATTTATTTTGTCTTTATTTATTGTTATGAGCAGTATCATCTCTTAGATTACTTGCACTATTTTCTTTTCATTTTCTTTCCTTTATGCTCCATTTGGGAGTGAGGGAAAAAAAGGTGAATAAGTTTTCTAATCTTTTTAGCACTTTTTAATATAATTCGATACCTTAGCTATTGAATAATCTTACCTTTTTATTATTACTCATATTTTTAATTATTTTTTATCCATTCTTAATAAAAATCTTATTTATTTTTTCTTTATTTAATTTATTTTTAATTATTAGCTTTTATCATATTACATCATTCCTTCCCTTTTCTCTTACTTCTTTGTATTCTTTTTTTCCTCACCTCATTTCCTTATTTTCAAATAGACCTTGATACTAAACTTTTAATTATTGCGTAGTCATGACATCTATATTAAATCCACGTAGCACGAAAATTGGTTGTAGATGCTGGTCATGTGCTGCACGATGGAAAACAATGCATGTCCAATAAAAGTTAGAAGATTTGTGGTATGGAGATGAGTGAAGTGAAGATGCGTGCATGGGTAGCTAGATTTCCTCTAGCCTTATCCCAATTATGTGGCCGACTGTGTAGGGTGGGTTGTCGTTGCCGTGGAATTAGCAGCGGAGGAATGGGGGATGGACCACAACTCCATGGTCGAGCTGGTTGGCCGGGCAACCATCTCATAAAAGATCGATGCGACTTGCCATGTCGGCAACGAAATGCGCTGTAGATAAAATGATCACTTGAATACGCAGCCTCTTAAATCGGCTGTAATGAAGCAATTAGAGCAGGACAATTACACGCACGAGGGATGGCCATTCAAATCATACTTGTAAATTTTCCAAGGTCAAAGGCTGAGGACCTAACAAGCTACACCAATTAAAATCTCTGATACATATGTTTCTTGCCAACTAAATCTAAGGATTTTCGCAAGGTATTATTAAATACCTGGTTCAGTTTGTCATGTAATGGTATTGTTTGCTTTAGTTTCATTTACTTTAATAATTTCATTCTGAAGAAAATCATTGCATGCTTAAAAGCTAAGCAAACTTACCCTGGGTTATTTTTATAGGCGCCGCTAAAGTTTCATGAATTTGTGTCCAACACCATTAATTTGCCCCTAAAGTACATTTAATCAAAAGTCCTTACTCCTAAATAATTATTGCCATAATTTCATTGCATTTGGAGAAAAAAAATCTTTAAAATGTGCATGAAATAGATAATATATAATTAGTGTTTGGAGTCAATCATTTCCTATTTAGAATGCCAAGGGTAGGTTGATCAACTCCTTTGGTTGTAAGACCTAAGAGTACCATTTAGCAAAAGCATTAATTAAGATCCGTGACCTCCCTCATTTGATAAGCATTCAATGATGGCTTTTTGTATTCAAGTATGCATCCAGGTAACTAAATTGGTTTAGTTAGTAGTATTTAATAATTATATAATCTTAAACTCTTGATGGGTATGTTTGGATAGAATATAATAGAAAGAAGCTTTAATGCTAAAGTATAGTAGTTTATGGCATTAATACAATAGGTTTTTAATGAAAAAGAAAAAAATAATTAAAAATATAGATAATAAAAAAAAAATAAGATTATTATAGTTATAAAAGGTTAATGAAATATCACATCAATTTCAAAAAACACGTAAATAAGTAGCTTTTACACTCCCTTCCTATTCCACCTGCATCCCAACAATCCCTTATATTAAATTGTATAATGGTGTATTTTGACAGGTGTTACAAAGGATAATGTAACATAAAAGAGGATGTAATTGGTACTTAAAAGACAATATGGCATATCAAACATGGTAAATAGTAGGTATTATTAAAAAGAATATAAAAGCATAATAATAGTAGAAAATTAGAGTAATAACTAAAAGGGAATAAGACATCAGCCAGAAAATACAAAGTAACAACTGAAAAATATATGTATTCGTTTTCTTATCTCTCCGACCAAACACCTAGCAACGAGCATAAAGGATTCAAAGCAATGTGATACATGCTTTTCTTATCAAGAAAAAGTCGTCTATAGAAAAGGTGGCCATAAAGCATATGGCTAGATTCATAAAGATGGCGTGACCTTTATCTCTAGCTTGATCTCAGAATTAAAAATAAATGAAGAGATATTATCGATGATTAGGAGCCTCATGCCTCACTGGAAAATGGGTAATGTTGCCTACCTAAAAGTCATGGAAATCTCAACAGAACTTTTCGTTGAAGTATGCAATGAAATCTTACCTCGGATCTGTTTTGGGGCTCCAGTTTCCATGACCCCCTTAAGAGATCTTATTTTTCAAAAAAGAGAGCACGACAAACAGTTAAAAACAATAAAAAGGTCGAAATGATTTTAAATGCCTGGCAATGTCCCTGTCTCGGTCTCCCATCATCTGAATGATTCATATCATCCAAGAAATGACCTCAGACAATGCATTCTCACGGCGGCCAAATCTTCTGCTCCTCTTTTCTTTTTTCTTTGTTTATTTTTTTCTTTTTGACTTGTTTTTTACCCCCCTCCAGCCAAAATATTGGTTGGTTCTTCCGATGAAGATTTCCTGGTCTCTCCACAATCATGTTCTAATTCCCTAAAGAGGAAAAAAATCTAATCATACTAGGGCATAAAGTTTTACATGAATTATAGGTTAGAAGGTTAAAATTTTTGACTATTTAATATAGAGACATCACAAAATCCTGATCGTTTGAGTGATATGCCTAAAATTAATTTGATTATTTGATGCAAGGCCTTTGGAAATTAATAGAAGGTCCAGCATTTCTTATTCAAACCAAATTAATTTGGGGATAATGGAATTCCCCCGGCCCTCTAAAAGTGTATATTCAGCACAAGGTTTTTGCTAATGCAGGGTGTAGAGAGGACAAGATTAATACAGCTTTACCTTCACTTTTTAGAAAGGCTAACTTCGTGACTCGAATCAATGCCACCGAGAAATTTCCTCTACTGTTTTAAACATTTGAAGGGCTCTCATTAGTTTCAGAATATCTCGAATTCTTCCTCTTTTAGGATATTCATGCTTTGTCAAGCGGTCTGCATAAGTTTATAACAGAAAAATCTACGCGAAGTAATTACTGCGCAAGGCCTTCCATATCGAGGGCCTATGGTAGAAAAGAAAATGAGAAAGTGAATAGACAAAAGGCAGATTAATTCAAGAAGGATGGAGTATTCTTGTACAATATGAGAAAACTTAGTGCTTTCCAAATATTCTTGGCTTCTATGGTCTATCAAAAACCTAACCTATATCCAAGTAGCCGACAAGAGGTACACTGGGCAACATTATACGCTTTGTTTCAAGATAGAATCCTCTCCAAAACTCCGCTTGCCATTGATTTAGACTGGTTAAGCATGAAAGATTTGAAAGATCAATGTATTTTAAACTTTAAGATTGCTCGGATAGTTATTAAATCATGGACCCCACGTACAGAGCATGACTCTTGCATTCTCAGGCTGTGTGGAGGACACAATCTCTCTCAAATACAGCTGTTGGAAGGCACTCATCCATGTCAAAGCAATAGGCATTAGTCAGTGTTGATTAGGTTTGACTAAAAAGACAGCATTACCAATTTAGAAAATGACAGCCACGCTGGAAAACCCCATCACCCATCATTACCTTCATCTCCAACCCATCATCTCATGCAGCCTCATGTTGTCGTAACACACCATCATCCCCAGCCTCACGCCCCCCCTTGTGCAGCACATCACCGCCATGGCCCCAACATGAAGATTACCTACGGCACAAGACTGATTTTCTAGCCTACACGATTAGAACTAATAATCGCGTCTTAATCTAACTCCCACACAATTTGGATTAAAAATAGGTTAAAAGGAATTTCTAGGCTCCTAATCTAACTCTAATACAACCCAGATTCAAGATAAGTTAAAAAGATTTTTAAACTTTGAGCGAATAGCTCCAGCTCTTTAGTATTAAATAGTAGTACAGATTAACTTCCAGTACATATTTTTAAGCTTTGAACAAGTAGCTCAAGCATTTTAGTGTTAAATGGTATCAGAGCGACTCCCAATACATTTAACCCTTCCCCCATTTGTGGAGATCTGGTGTGCCATGCATACCCTTGTTAACCAAACCTAAACGTAGTCGTTCTGGCCCACCCGACAAAGAGATGGACCTGAATGCAGATTTCCATCGTGGGGATTATCATTCTCGTGGTAATCATGTACTGCACTGGTTGCATGTTGGCAGGAAAGATCACAGAACTACCAAAACATGAGAAGCAAGCTCCATCTGATTAGCTATTTTCTTCCAGCGATGACATAGCATCAGCCATGATACTGTGCATGGAGCATAAGTACGTGCTGTGGATGCAAACCCATTTTTTAGCTGAGCTGGGCCGCCAATTTTCTGGGGCACAAGCCTTAGTCATAGATCTAGGGGCCCAAACAAGACTCAGAGTTGAGTCTTTTCTTGGTTATATATTTACAAGTTTTTAACTTCTTCAGGGCTTTTTGTTAGTATTATGTAAGTAATCTTGCAAACAACTGAATCAGATGCAAATCCTAGCATATGGTCCTAGGATATCTGTGGTTCTTTCTCTGACCAGCAACTCTTGCAAGCAATGGAAAACAATAGAGATGCTTCCAACGAAAGCAGCAAGGTCTCAAAACATGGAGAAAATACTTCAGGAAAGGCCAGTTGAGATTTGGGCCCAGCAGAAACTGTCCCT
The DNA here is from genome assembly GCA_036873735.1 of Pouteria campechiana. Taxonomy (NCBI): domain Eukaryota; kingdom Viridiplantae; phylum Streptophyta; class Magnoliopsida; order Ericales; family Sapotaceae; genus Pouteria; species Pouteria campechiana. The sequence goes on from JAYJMB010077334.1 coordinate 82,049, forward strand.
TTTGGAATCCCGCATGCTGCTTCCGATGCTCTGCTGAAAGGCTTTTACTCCTGAAAGATTGTACCATATGAGTTTTTCTTAAATAACACAACCTATTGGGATAACTTTTGATGATTTAACTGCAGAAAGCTTGAGCAGGAAATTATTGCCAGAAAAGACTTCCAACTGAGATTCCTTGATAAAAGACAAAAACAATCCTCCCAAGATGAGGTATAACATGGAATCTGTGGCATGGGCATCTAACTTCAAAGAAATTTCTTGCAGCCTGAGACTATGATTTTGTGGAATATGCTTCTTTTTGTTGTTGTGGGACAATTTGCAATTTTTCCAGCGTTTTCTCCTTGATTATCAATCATTCCTCTTCCCACTACCAAATTGGCAGATCATGCCGTCTTCAAAACAGCATTCAATTGCTAGTCTCCATGTAATCCACTCCAATTTGTTAGTTCAACAGAAGGGGATAAATTTGTGTGTATTTGAGTGGCCCAGGAGTTCAAACCTCGACTTTCTTGCCAGCACAATCTATCTCCAGTAGGAAATAAACTCAGGACTCCCGATATCTACACTACCCAACCGGAAAGATGGGCGAGCGAATCACATCCCAGCCACCACTCAGAGAGAAAAGGTGAGATATGCAAGGCAATGGAAAAATAAATGAAAGCCCAGACACTGCACAATGAGAAAGAAACTGCGATGGAAGTGCACAAGAGCCCAGCCACCGCAATGAGATAAGAAAACCGAGATGGAAAGTCAACCGGGCCTAGCTTTTGCACAATGAGAAAGGAAACTGAGAAGGAAAGTCCCTCAGGGCTCTAGAGTTCTCTTTTATTCTCTCATTTTTTCTTCTTCTTTCCGAACTTCATAGTCTTAGCGTTTAGAGAGGGGCAAGGTAAAGAAAGTTATCTTCCTTATAGTTGATAATTGGTTCGTTTTGTAACATGTTGCAATGAGGATGAAAATGCATTTTTATTATTATTTATATTTTTAATTATTATCTTTAATTTATCTTAACTTTATTCACTATATAATAGAATTATCAGAATTGAGCCGCTGATTGAACTAGTAAAGCGCCCAATTCACAATTCGACCGGCTAGGTCAACTAGATGAAACATTTTTTAAATTTTTTAGAAAATTTTAAAAAAATAATACGATATTATTTAAAAAATTTAAACATAGATATTAATCTAAATATATAAATCTTTTATTATAATACTATATTACTTTAATTTATTATTTTATTCTATTAAAAATAATACAAGTAAAAAAATTACTATCAAAAAATTACTATCAAACTGAACTAATCAAACCAGCTCATGGTCGAACTTGCTGGGTTTGGTTTGATTCTAATAACATTATTTTATAACTTTATAATTGACATCATCCTTATTTTCATTTTCATCTTCATTTTCAATTATCCAAACCCAACCATTTTTTAAAATTTGATCACTCTAGCTAACAATATTTTTTCAAAACAAAAAATCATTTCCATTACTATCTCTATATTTTAGATTAAAAAAAGCTATATAATTTATCTTTATTCCCTACTTAAAGCTTATCTATTTTATCATTATTATCTATTGAGATAATCTTTATTACTTCCCACATCCAAGGTATAAGAGTTGGAAAGTAAAACTTGCATATCCTACCTACATGATATGGGTCCCATTTGGAATATGTTTAAATTAGGAGGGGTGTAAGAACCTCAAAACAGGCTTTTTTTTTTGTCTTTTTTTCTTTTCTTTGGTAAATGAATACTACCGTTTGGCAGGCTATTTTTAAATTATCAAATCAAGCATAAAGTCTCTCCTCACATGAACCCTGGCTCCTTTTTAAACGTTATTGATTGAACACAAGTGCTATGGTAGCAGAAGCAATCTTAGTTTATAGCATTCGAAATTGGAAAGGCCAGCTACCCAAAAATTAGATTCCCAGTTGCCTTATCCAGCAAACCTCACATTGACTAGCTACTGTTATTCTCAACACATGGTTCCCAGATGCCATGGAGGATCCGGTTCTTGGCTCCCTTTTCCAAAAGCCAGCCCTGATAGTCGTGTTAACTGAAATTCTCTGATGCTTATATGCCAATGCCTCTTGAAAAGTTGCAGACAGTTGGCAATAAGTAACTAGCATTCTCAAAAGGTATTGTCCAATTCAAATCTACAATTATTCTACTTCAAGCCTAATCTTGATGAAGTGAAGCCTAATCCTGAGTTTTGTATCTTATTAGGGACAAAAGGCACCCATTTATTTTTAAATTTTTTTTTCATACTTGGGGGAAAATACTATATGCATATGTATATACTGATACTGGGATTGTTGACCTTATCCATGCCATTTAAAAGAAGAGCAGTTGCTGACAATAACATGAAAGGAATTGATTCGGTGGGATAATTGGGAGGGAGAGACGCGAGGCGAGGCAACCGACGCAAATGATCAGAGCCGCTTCGTCCAACGTTATCTGCGCCAACTGGAATTACGGGAATCTGATGTAGAAGTTTCTCGCATCCCACCACATTGGCCATGGAGAGAGGGAAGACGTTTTCTATTTATTCCATCCATCCACATGCAGCAGTAATTATAGAATCTGTTCTGCCAAACTCATCCACGAATGAGTTATCTAAGCCCTCCATTTGGCAACAGGATGAGCACTCGTGACTAACCCTGATGGGGCCTTAATTCCATTTATGGGCTCACTGTATAGGGCTGGCTTATCTCGTGTCTAGTTTTAATCTAACAGTTTTTAGAGACCCATTTTTCAGTGGGAGGAGGGGGAACAAAAGCACTATCAACATCAATAAACAGCCGGCAGCAATTGTGGCGGAATAGTCGCCATTTACCAAGTCCTGTCAATTCAATGTCGGATATCCGATGAACTCGCTCAGTTGATGCCAATTCAAATCCCTAGTTTTTTGACAATGAGCAAATGGGTGTAGTGCAGAGGCCATTTTTGCCCTCTTACGTTCTCTCTTATTTGGAAAATATTCTTTTACCTCGATTTAAACCAAATAAACACGCTCTTTACATCCTTTTTGCAATTATTATCCTTGCATTCGTTAACCATACATTTCCCCCAATAAATATATATATAAATATATCCTTTACTCCTATTTTTTCCGTAGTCATGGTACAATTTCTTTTCTTTATTTCATCAGACTATTTTATCTTATTTTATCCATTTACATCTTCCTTCAAATTTACACACTTCCTTTTCGATTTACACTATCTTTTGGCTCAAACCTGTGAGAAAATGATTTTTTTGCCTTTTGAGTAAATTTTACACGCAGAATATGCTGTGCTAAGCCTCAGCAAGCCTGCCCGACCTTGTCTTGCATCAGTACCAGCTATCGGTGAAAGAGGCATTTTCTTACCATGATCCCGATATGTGCTTTTTGTATTGTATTACACACACATGGTATATGCCATAAAGATAATGCCTCGAATTTGAGGGGAAAAACAGAAGAAACATGGTAAACAAGATTTTGAATATTA
>JAYJMB010077334.1:89892-105850 GCA_036873735.1 Pouteria campechiana
TCTGTGGGTTTAAGCTTTTAAAAATCAATGCGCGTGTATTTTCAGACAGCCCTGATTTTTTGGCCGATTATTCGAAAATGCTGTATTGGCATTTTGGTGGGCCCACACGCCGATTGACGTGGTCGAGGAGTCCGTTGGTCTTGCTTTATAAGACTCTGATTTTGTTTATATTTTGTAGCGGCTTGTTCTGCATGTGATTTGTTTATTGGGAAGTTTCGGCTGGGAATGTGACTGTTTCGATTCGGCTGTTAACATCAGCGTCTTCTGTTGAAGGTTTTGGAATTAACATCGCTATCTTAAGGTCTTTCGATTGGGCAAAGCTCCAAAGACTTAGCCTTCACACTTAATTCCTCCCGACCCATGCATCACGCATCCACCTTAACAGGCATAGACGGAGAAACGATAGCTACGGAAAAGGAAATGGAACGTTCCTTCTCTCTCCAAAATCTTATTTCCTAATTATGATTTAATACTTAACATATACTTATCATAAAAATTTTATTTTTTCTCATAATTATCTGTGTTTTCAATTGCTATTTTTTTTAGTTATTTTGATGTTATTCATCCTATCACCACCGATATCATCCTTATATTTTCGTTTTTCGTTTTTTGCTTTCCATTTCTTTTTTTCCCCAATCAAATAACCCCTTGAAAAATGTGTTTTTTAGTATTATTCTATATCTTGTTTGAAAAAATTTTGCGCATTTTATTTTGTTTTTTATTCACTATCTCACATATGCTATTTTGATTTCTATGTACAAAAGACATGTACGTAGAATTTAATTTTAAATCAACAAATAAAGGAAAATTTATATTTCCATGACTCGTTTCAGATCACGGTATTATCATTCCATTTGTAAATTTTTACATGAAAAATTGATGCTTAAGAGTTTTATCAAGGTAATAAACCCAATGTAATCTACTAATTGGATTCTGACGTCAATAGTAAAGCAAAATAGATAAAATGTAAGCAACTAGCATAAATTAATGTAGATATTAACACCATTTTTTACATTTTTAAGAATTTATTTTATTTTTAATGAAACTAAAATAAATACTATTGTTACCTTCTTTTGTTTTTGCATTATTATTCATATTTTTAATAATTATTTATCTTTTTTATAATTATCTATGTTTTTTCACTTGTTATCTTACTTTTTTTCATAATTATTATATTGTTTTCTTCTTCTTCTTCTTTACATTTAGGTTCTTTTTTATATTACACTCTATCCTACATGTATCCAAATAAATTCTTAATAAATTTGAAAAAATCACTAATATGTGATAATAAAATGATTAATAAAATAATATCTCATAATTATTTTAGTATTTTTATTTAAAATTTTATTTAAATGACCTTTTTAGCAAGTGGTTTTAAATGATAATAAGTGAATGAATTAATTAAATTTTATTTATAAGCTTTATAGGACTAACAAACTAATCACTTGACTTTATACGTAGTTTGAGAATAGCTTTCACAAGCGAAAAGGAAACCAACTTTATTTACAGCTAAAACACGTTTACACGTAGAGAATGGAACCTGACAAACATTTACCATCCATTATTATGGCGTACCATTAAATTTGTGATTTATTTTTTAAAACCTAAACCCTCATATTTTTGCAATTAATATATAGCCCTGATAAGGAACGAGAAACCTCCATTACTACTCAGCGATTTTTCAGGCTTTTAAATGAAAATGAGACCCAAGAGAGGGAGATGGGTCCGCATACAGCTGTTTTCTGGTCGGACAGACTAAAGATTAAAGCCATCAAGATAGAAAGCTGCCAATGTTAGTAAAATAAGCTTTTTAAAAGAACAGTAGGAAATAAGTATAGATAATACTGAAAAAATATAAGTAAAAATGAGAAAATGCAGAATAATTAAAAGTACATAAATGGTTACATTAGTATAAAATAAGAGAGATACACCCACATTTAATTATACCCATTTATTCTCATAAGTCATGTAGTGCATGTAACACATTTTGGCTGGAAAGTCTTCTTGCTGGTCTGCTGGAAATAAGTCACGAAATGTAGAACAAGGCCCGCCCTGCAGGATATTATGTCATCCTAAACCAAGCCATGTGGGATTAGAGACATATCTGATATAATAAACATACATATGATGTATGTCATGAACACAAATACACTAACTAGATTTTTGACAAATAATGAAAAAAAAAGGCAGAATTGTTAGCAAAGTCAATAATATTGCATCAATTAAAATGTATAGAAAAAGGAAGAAAGAGGATGAAAATCTATTTTCCTTATCACTGAATGGAGACAAAAAAAAAACGTGCAAGTAGATGGTTAATTATTTTTTAGACTTGGTCACTCAAATGAAGCTACACCTGATCTAAACGTGGGTCGTGAGTTGGAGGATTCAAGGAGACGGTTTCAGACTCGACCAAGTCAAGGGTTGAGAACGACTCATCCCAGTTGTCTAATGCAAGCCAGGTTGAGTCCTTGGAACCTTTATTGACTTGAGGGAAACAATGTTTTCTCCTTATTTTTTTTACCCTCAAAGAGGTTTGCAATGTGCTGATAAAAAAAAATTATTGGACTTAGATGAGTAACTTGAGCAGTTGCACAAGGATTAAAATTAAATAATTTTAAATATAATGATTTAATTAGATTTCACGTGATCATTAAAATGGACCCAAATGAAAAGATTCAACTAAAATTTTTGGAAAAATTGATTCTCTTGAATTTGAGGCCATGATATTTAATTAGTTATAATAATATTGCTTTTTTACATCATTATCTATATAAGAATATATCTATTTTACGTGAGCCTATATATGAGTCTCTTTATTTCATCTATATATTAAAATAAAAAATGCATAAATTTAGTTTTCTCCTGACATAGTAATATAGGCTTTCATTCCCTTAAAGAGTTAAAGGTCGATCAACTATCCATCCATGAAGCAGAAGACGAAGAAGAGAAAAGGAAATATACATTAAAAGAAAAAGTACCTACATGGGGCATTATAAAGTTGTGATAATTTTAAAAATAGGTCAACCTAATTTTTTTATGGTATATTCTCAAACATAATATTATATGAAACAACTAGACAAACTCTAAATTTCAACTCATACTCCGACCATAATTTGAATTCATACTACTTGAATCCTGCATGGCCATCGTCTTGCGCAGTTCGTGTACAAGTCGGGCAACTGGATGTTTTTACGTCGACAAGAAATGCACTTGCATGCACACGCAAGTTTTTCTTATATTCCAGCAGCAGCTGCAGCAGCTTCTTACCCGCAGAAAACGGCCAAGAAAAAGAGTGGAAGTAGGGAACCCAACATGCCAGCAATAAGAAGCATTTGTTCTTCCGCATAAATCAAGAAAGCCGGGAGAAACTGCTACCGATAAACAATTTCCAATTCAGCAAAAAACACGTAAGCCTTTCAACCTTTGACAAATGACAGACAATGGCTTTTGCACCTTCCTCGAAACTTCCTTGGTATTTGGGAATATAATTACCCATACCTATAAATGCATGGACTAATCGCAACATTCATGTTGTGTTGGGATATTTCTTTTTGTAAAAACTCTCGCATAAATTTCATAATCATTAATATTGCATCATCAAGAATTAATGAACAAATAAGTTAAAACGTATCCGAATCCATATTGATTGATTACTATCTAAAGTTGTATGGTTAGTCTTTTAGATGATGGGATAAAAATAATACACATATGACCCATGAACCATGACCACTATATAAAGATAATTTATCCATACTTACGCATTATCTTTTAGTAATCTATTTTAATCTATCATAAAAATAGAAATTACTTTTATGTTTCTATACATTAAAGACCCACGCTCTATCAAATATATTAAAGCCCAAATTACTCAAACCTTAATAGATTAATTTAGATAGACTTAACTTTATATGATAAAACACAACACATAATTACTCAAATATAATCCCAATGTTGGATTTATGATCCAACAATCTCCCACTTGGGCTATATGTATAATCTTATAATCATGCATTGCAAAAATAATAGTATAAGTTCAACATTGCTATCATTACTGAAATATATTTATAACCAATTCGATCCATCAATTATATTAACATAAGATTAAAATGACCTTCATTATATTTATCGGAACTCGACTCATCTATAATCACATATATTGATACAACTGAATGATATAGATCATGATGTAGATAAGTAGAATGAAAATGTCATGCAATATGATCTTAACATGCTTATTTTCAACTAGTCCACTTTAAACCTTAGTGAGATCTAATAACACCAAAATCAGAATGTGAAAAACCAAAACTTTATTTATACAAAAAATAACCTCAAAATATCTATAAATTAAAATAACTGAAAAAGTGTCTACATCATAAAAGCATCAAAAATTATAAACTCACACTAAAACTGAATAGCCTTAAATGATATGACACTCATACGAGCAGTGTACTCATGAAATACTTTAGGTCGCAATCCCTTAGTAACTGGAACTGCAACCATGGAATTTGTTCCGATGTGCTCTCTGGACAACTATTCATTCTGAACTTTTTTCTTAACAACTAAGAACTTGATGTCAATAAACTTCGACTTCATCAAGCTCTTATTGTTATTATAATATAGAACAATAGATTTATTGTCATAAAATAACTTAAGTGGTCTTTCAATATCATCCACTATACGCTTCCCTATGACAAAATTTCACAACCATATTGGCTGATTGGATGCTTTACAACATGTTGTGAATTCTGTCGTCATAATAAAGAGGCTACAATTGAGTGTTTAATACTCTTCTAAGAGATAACATCCCCTGTTTGTAGGCAGACATAACCCGACATAGATTTTATACTATTTTGGCATCAAGCATAATTAGAGTTAATATATGCAATGATCTCAAATTGATCTAGCCTCTGATATGTGAGCATATAGTTTATTGTTCTATGCTTAGCTATGATTCATATCAATATTACTATTAATATCAATTCAATAAGGTATAAATTAGATGAGAAAGCCGCATATATAACACTTCAAAAGAAATAATAAAAGAAACTGACAATAGTTGTTTTTTCTATGGAATTAAAGGATATAAAAAGAAGTAATGTACCGATTATCATGTGTGGCATACTAAAAGGGATATGCTTTATAATTAAGTTTGTTATTTAACTTTAGTACATAGACACATGTGGTAGATAGATTCTGGTGCAATAAATCATATAAGTGTATCTATGCAGGTTATCTAAATTACCAAAAGCCAAGTAATAGTGAAAGATATATCTCTGTGAGTGTCCAATCAGGCGATATAGTAGCCTCTAATACCACTTATTAGGATAATCCTTTTTGTGAAAACCATTAAGTAAATCTTAAGATCATTTATGTTGCATCATCAAGAATTAGTAAACAAATAAGCGAAAACATACCTGAATCTATAGTGATTGATTGTTTTCTAAAGTTGTGCGATTGACCTTTTAGATCAATATGTGTTCTCTTGCCCTTTAAATTTTCTTTCAGTTTTCTCTCTGATGATGGGATGTAAAAAAAATGGAAATAATATATGTGTGACCCAAGGACCATGACTATTATATATAGATAACTTACGTGTACTTATGCATTATCTTTTAGTATTTCTATTTTAACTCATTATAAAAATAAAAACTACCCAAGTCTCTACACATTAAAGGCCCACATCCTATCGAATACATTAAAGTCCAAATTACTCAAACCTTAATAGATTACTTTAAATGAATTTAATTTTATATGACAGTTCACAATACATAATTAATCATATATAAGCCCAACATTGGATTTATGATTTAATATGCTAGAATCAGATCGTCCCAAAAATAGGCCTAGTTTTAATGGCTTTGATAGAAGATATTATCATTCTGACTTCCAAATGTCTTCTCAATATATAAAGAAGACAATGGTCAATGACTTTGGGTTAAGATTAGAATTTGAATCTTTTAGATATGCTTTAATCGTAGCCAATTGCCACATGTCAGCTTCATCTTTCATCAAGGATAAAAGCATAGGGTTAGAAATAAATAATTCTAAATATAATGATTTGATTAAATTTCACATAATCATTAAAATGGACCCAAATGAAAAGATTCAACTAGGATATTTTGGTAAAATCGATTCCCTTGAATTTGAGCCTATGGTATTAAATTAGTTATAATAATATTGCTTTTTTACATCACTACCGGGCATATCTATTTTGTGTGAGCCTATACATGTGTATCTCTATCTTTCATCTATATATTAAAATAAAAAATATAATTTTAGTTTTCTTTGGATATTTTAATACAGGTTTTTATGCCATTAAAGAGTTAAAGGTCTATCGACTATCCATGGATAAACTAGAAGAAGAAGAGGAAAAAAGGGTAAAAAAAGTACTTACGTGGGGCATTTGGGCATTAGAAAGTTATGATAATTTAAAAAATAGGTCAACTTAATTTTTTTGTAGTATATTCTCAAACATAATATTATATGAAACAACTAGATAAATTCTAAATTTCAACTCATACTCCGACCACAGCTGGAATTCGTACTGCTTGAATCTTGCAAAGCCATCGTCTTGCACAATTCGTGTACAAGTAGGCAACTGGATATTTTTATGCGCCAGCAAGTTTTCCTTCGATTCCAGCAGCAGCAGCTTCTTTCCTTTTTCAACCCACAGAAAACGGTCAGAGAAAAAAAAAAAAAAAGAAAAGAAAAGTAGGGAACCCAACATGCCAGCAAACAAAAGCATTTGTTCTTCCGCATACATTAAGAAAGCCCGGAGAAACTGCTGCGGATAAACAATTTCCAATTAAGCAAAAAAACACGTAAGCCTTTCAACCTTTGACAGATGGCAGACGATGGCTTTTGCATCTTCCTCGAAGCTTCCCTGGTATTTGGGAATATAATTAACCGTACCTATAAATGCATGGACCAATCCCAGCATGAATGCTGGAATCAGATCATCCCGAAAATGGGCCTAGTTTTAATGGCTTTGATATAAGATATATATATATATATATATATATATATATATATATATATATATACACACACACACACACTTCCACTTCCAAATGTCTTCTTAAGATACAAAGAAGACAATAGTCAATGACTTATGGGTTAAGATTAGAATTTGAATCTTTCACGTATGCTTTAATCCTCGCCAGTTGCCACATGTCAGCTTCGTCTTCCGTCAAGGATCAAACCTCAGTTATGGCATGTGCCGTTAAACTCCCCTGCATAGACGTGCTTGGAATCTGCGGCTAACTACCCCATATGTGCCTGTCCGGTCTCATACTCCACAGGTTGTTATGGCATCCATCGCTTAAAAAGGATTTTCGAGTCTTTGACGGTTGCATTTTTTACAAAATAAATAATTTATTATTACTACCTATATATATATATATATAAATATATCCTGGGCATAGGGGTTATGTCAACCCGACCATAGCTGTATTTTTAACATTTTCAACCTAGCTAACCATAGCTCTACTTTTAAAATTTCAATCCAACCCATTATGAATTTGAATTGATTTGTAGTGAATAATAATTTTACACGAATTTTAAATTGTATTTATATATTTATAAATATATAGTTAATTTTATTTGAAATAGTGCTATTAGTAGTATGGATATGTAAATGTATGTATAAAATAAAGTCTTTGTGGTGTAAAAAAAAAAAAAAAACTTTTGCCTTTCCACTTTACTTATAAATTTTAAGTGGTTTTCCAAGATGCCGTTTTTTAATTTTAATGATAGAGACTGAGAAAATCAATGTAAAATTTGAAATAAAGTTTTATACTGGGTCTATCCACCTAATATCGTATAATTGTTAAAATCGGATAGAAATTCAAGTTTCGTTGTTTCGGACAAATTTTTATTACCCGAAAACTTATTTTGATTGAAAATCCATATGGGAGACAACAAATAAAACTCATAAAATTGTTTAAAATGCTTTTGGAAATTCAGCTGGATGCATAAATTTATATTTGAAATACTCTTAAATATCTTGACTGAATAAATCATATCATTGTGGTTGATTTCATTTTTCACTAAAATATTATTTGTGTAAAAATTAAAGAGATTACATGATGTGTTTGGGTAGATAGCTCTAGGGTAAAGATCCTACAGAGGGTTTGAGCCTTTACAAGGTAAAACTCAAGAGGCAATAAACAGTGAGAAGACATCTTCCTCTCATGGGGTGCTCTTGATCACTTGGGAGTTTTTCATTCATAGCACAACAAATGAAAAATGGAACTGCGGGTGGTCATAATTGAGCATTTTACCGACATGGCATGTCTAAGAATATGAACCAAACGGGTGGGTCACAGATTCAGCTGTGGTGTCCCATGCAGGGGAATCGACAGCAGCCAGTCAATGCCCCATGTGGGTCGTTGGCTTGGACAATGGAGCTGGGGCCAATTTAGAAAAATAGAAAAGAGGAATGAAGTAAATTTTTCAAAATACCGGGAGGAGGGGGTAACCCAAAAATCGACTTCATCCAAATTTCCTGATCATGTTGGAATTTAAAATGTTTTCTTTTTTCGGATGTTGATTTGAATGATGGCGAGATTTTCACTTAATAGGGCCAATTGGTAAATCTTTATAATATGAAATTAGGGAGGGAAAAAGTCAAATCTCTACTTCATTATTCTTTAATGATGCCAAATTATAACAATGGCAAAAGCCTTTCTCTCGTAATAATTTAGAAAGTTGCTTTTAAAACTATGGCTATATTTTTTAATCCTTGTGGCTCTATTGGTTGTTGTCTCTTTCATGTCTACCTCATGCATAAGCAGGATGAGCTATACTCTTATTTTATCAGTGCCATCAAGGTTTAATCAAAAGTTAACAAATATTGCAATATTTAAGCATGCTAAAATAAACATTATGATTGGAATTATTGTCATATTTTCTCACTACAATAACCTTTAAAATTTGAAAGGTTATTCAATGGAAATTATTTCATAATAAAATATCATAGTTTTAACATGCTATGATATTTCAACAACTAGGGTACGAGATATGGGATAGAAAAAAATATTGAAGAAAAAAAATGATGGTGTGATTGTACAGGTAAAAAGTGTGTGTATAATGATATTATAGATGAGATAAAATAACATAATGAGTAAAATATAAATGATTATATATTAAAAAAAGGTACAATGAATAGGATTAAATAATTAAAAAGTAAAGATAATAATAATAATATGAGGTTTAATGAATAATGTATTGTAGGTTAGTGTGTGGTGAATCCCAACACACCCAGGAATAAAATACTTTCATTGGCAGCCCCAAATCTATTACTGTGCATATGCTTTTCCGTCCATCTCCACTTTGGAATTGGTCGTGCGTAGTGAAAGCGAATGGGTAAACGGTTGTGTCCATCCACCTGTCTGTTGAGTCGGTCTCGATGGGACAAGTGGAGGCATTAGCACATTGGACAAACCCAACGTCGTAATTACATCTATTGGATTCGATCGTGGAATCGACAGTTAGATTTGTGTCATAATTCCATAATTTTAAAAATAAAGTAAAACTTAAAAAAAATATTATTTTTTGATGCATATGGTAAACATTCTATGGAAATTAAAATATTCTATTATCATAAAATTCTTTGTTGATGGTATTATATTGTCGCAATATTTAGCTAAATAAGACTGACCCTTAGAGCATGTAAGAGAAATATTTAAGGTGTGTTGAGTTCAAAATAAAAGAAATGTAAAACGTAAAAAAAAAAAGAGTCTAAGAGTAAATGCGATGATGTCAATTATAAAATGAATAAAAATAAAATATATATACTTAAGTTATAGATAACTAAATGTTACTTCATCCAATAAATTTTAAAAATATTTTTGGCCCTTTTTTAATTTTTAAAAAAATACACCTCTTAGATTATTCCATCCCTTACTATCCTAACTAGGACTACATGGTGGAACCCAAGAGTAGTCCACATACCTCATGACTACATGGTGGAACCCAAGAGTAGTCCACGTATCACATAACCTCAGATGGCACCTCTACGTGAGATTGCTCTAATATCAAATGTCATACAGTTCAAGTTCACACGTGAGGTTGTCTCATATTTAAAAAATAAAAATAAAAATATTTGCATAAGTTTTTTCAGTATAAATTACCCACTTTAATTCAGATCTCTTTTATTGTATGATTGTTGTGAAACTCATACAGCTTACGATATTAGATTACGACAGCCCAAGTGCCCAACTCCACTGATTACGACAGCCTGGGCCAGAAACCTACATCCAACGCACGTGCACATCAGACATTGGCTGCTTAAGTTATGTAGTGGAAAGTCTATAGCCTAATTAATTATTTGGCTTTATGGGAATGATTCATGCGAGAATAATTGGGTAATGCCCTTCTTTTTATTTGCTTTGATTTAGCTCTAGTGTAATAATGAGAGTAACGACTAGCAGGGATTTTGCATGCCTGCCTGCCTGCCTTCTACTGGCGTGGGGTTGTCATGATGGGAAGAAGAATCTAATGTGATGCACGCTTGTAAAATCGACGGATCATATACATTTCAACAATTTCAACCCCAATGACGATGACAGCATAGTTAGTGGTGGCTTGAAAATGAAATAAGTGGCAGTCAACTGCAATTAGGAGCAAGAATCCAAATCAATAGTACTGCGCACCAGACAAGCCATATGCATTTTTATGAGCATGGATAACTGTTAAAATGCTTCCGAAATTTATCTGCATTTCTATCCTCATGTATCCGTATGATAAAAGGTGTGACTGAATCCGAGTAAAAAGGTATCTCTCATGCAGCGACTGATTCTTTGTGAAATCATTCCTCTTGGACTAACTTCACCGCTATCTTAGCTGAGCCCATTCTGATGATTTTTCGTAGATGTGTTTTTGGATGAGGTGTCGTTGATGGAGAACGTATTAGAAAAGTATGTTTAAAATACGAAATGCGGCTAATACTCCTCGTCAAATTCGATCATTGTAGATGGTTTGATAGAAGTGAACAAAAATTTTGCATAGAACAACATGAAACAATGATTGAGAATATATGTATTAATAAGAAAAATAAAGTAATCGTGGTAGTTCGATACCAAATTAATTAAAAATGGGCGAAAAAAGGGAAAAAACGAGATTTCTACCTTTGTTACATTTGCCAACAAAGCAAAAGAATTGAGACAATTGGTACGTATCTTAAAGTTTGATGGGACATATGCATACTTGTGCAGAGGACGAATTAATATGTAAAATTAATATTATTTTACACGTGTGTGTAATTAAAAAATTAATGGGGCCCATCCAACTCCCAAATATATAAAAAATTGCTGTCCACGTGATTTATATCAGCCTAATTAATTTATGCCCCCCCATGAAATCTCTCTCGCCTAACGGAAATGTAGGGGAACTTGGGGGAGCTCAGAACAAAAATCATGTTAGCTGTCGTAGTCTCATAGATCCAACTTCAGATAGAGGATGGTGGTCTTGGACTTACAAGCGGAACGACCCATGCACCTAATCAGGTTGGTGTTTTGGATTGAAGGTCGTGACATTAGTGGTATTAGAGTAAAATAATTCTCTATCCAATGTCACGCCAAGCTGTCCAAGGAGAAGTAGGTAAGGTGGACAGTCTACACCAAACCTTCGGCTGGTCCGACCACGCCGAGGACTTCGATAGTCGAGCAGCCATATCTGGTATTTTGGGCTGAAGCCCAAACCTGTGACGGTAGCCCTTTTGAGAGAATGATCAAAGAAGAAAAGGAAAAAAAAAAACTAATCTTACAGCGTTCACCAGTAATCATTGCATGAGCAAGTTCCTTCTTTGAAATGATGGAAACGGTTGCGATCCCTGACAACGATTTCCCTCTTGTAAACTTTGGAGATCAGCTTTGTTGCAGAGTGGCAATCCATGCACACTCTAAGGTTCTTTGATATCCTAATAGTAGTTCCTGGTGAAGTTCTTAGAAGCCCGAATGCAATCGCCAGCTTCTCACTGTGATGGGACACTGATGATTCCTTCTCATCTTCTTCAGCATCTATTCTTGCCTCTGCTGTGTTGGGTAAATAACCAGCTAGCTTGAGTTGCTGGATCATGTCATCAAGTGTATCATAGATCTCTTTTGATTGGGGATGCTTACTATCTTCAGCAAAGAACTCATGGATTTCCCCATCTATCTCAATCAAGGTACACCCTGGAGTCTTCTTAATACCCATCTCTTTCATCTGTGCTCTAGTCTGTAACGCATCCTCCCACCTACCCACTGATGCATAAATATTTGACATAAGTATATAATCCCCACTGTGTTTGGGATCTAATTTTACAATTTGCTTTAATGATTCTTCACCAATTTGCACATTTTTATGAACTCTACATGAAGCCAGCAACGTTCGCCAAACAATTGCATTTGGCTTAATGGGCATGGTCTTTATAACATGATAGGCTTCGTCAATCAAACCAGCACGGCCAAGCATGTCGACCATGCAACCATAATGCTCGATTCTAGGTTCAATGCCAAAGTCCCTTCTCATACTATCAAACCAGCACCGACCCTCATCAACCAAGCCTGCATGACTGCAGGCTGAAAGCACACCTATGAAAGTGACATAATTTGGTATAATATTCGAATGTTGCATGGAAGAGAAAATATGAAGAGCCTCTCTCCCTCGTCCATTGCTTGCCAGCCCTTGGATAAGTACTGACCAGGACAGAACATTTTTTCGAGGCATCTGCTGGAAAACTTCCAAGGATTGCTCTACAGATCCACATTTTGCATAGAAGTCCATTAAAGCAGTTCCCAGAGAAACAGTAAGCTTCATTCGCTTCTTTTTTATAAAGAAATGGACCCATTTTCCAGTCTCCAAGGCTCCCAGAACAGCACAGGAAGAAAGAACACTAACCATTGTCACTTCATTAGGCTCAACATTTGCCAGCTGCATTTCATGGAAAAGAGCAAGTGCTTGTTTAGATTGGTTAGATTGGCTGTAACCAGAAATCATTGCAGTCCATGCAACAACATCTCTTTCAACCATCTCATCAAACAACAGGCGAGCTGTATCTATCTGGCCACATTTTGCATACATGTCAACAAGAGCAGTGGCCAATTTGGGATCTCCCTTCAAACCGTGAGCCTCTACGTAGCCATTTATCCATTCCCCAACTTCCAAATCTCCCAATCTTCCACAAGCTGTCAAAACGCTGATCATGGTCACTTCATCAAACGGCACACCCGAATCAGTCATGATCCGAAACAATTCCACAACCTCTTTCCAGTCACCACTCAGCGTGTAGCCAGCGAACATAGAATTCCAAGTGATAATACTCCTCTCAGGCATTCCGTCGAACAGCTTCCGTGCAAATCCAACCTCATCACAGCCAGCATACATATGTATCAGAGTGTTCAGCACGAGCTCATTTGACCCGAATCCGAGCTTCCTAATCAGGGAGTGTATTTGCCGGCCTTCTTTGAGGGCTCGAAGCTTCGAGCAGGACTTCAAGATGCAAGCGAATGTGTATTTGTCGGGCCGCACGGGATCTTGCAGCATCTCCTTGAAAAGAAGGAGAGCATCTTGGGGGCAATGAGCGAGGGTGTAGGCTCTGATGAGGACGTTGTAAGCAGCTGCATGGCGTTGCTCGATGCAGCGAAAGAAGGAGAGGGCATAGGAGATGCTGCCGCGGTGAGAGATGGCCGCGGATTCGAGGATGTTTTCTGCGACTCTGGGGTGGAGGACGAGCCCGGTTATGATGGCGTGGGCGTGGAATTGGTGGAGGTCTTTGATGCTTTTGCACCGTTCGAGTATTGGAAGGCTCGTCGGGCGGCGGTCGTGGGTGGCGAGAGGCGTGGAATTTCCATTTCTGGTTGTGAGTTTGGCGGGAAGGCCAGCGATTGACATTTTGTATCAACAACGGGCTGCCGATGGCCAGTTTCGAAGCTTGACAGGAGTTCAAAATGGGGTAATTTTCAATGGCCCCCTCGAGTTTTAATCAAATTGCACTTGTACTATATATAACTTTGCTGTTTGCAAGTGTACTCTAAAATTTATTTTCTTTTACAAACATGGAATACTCAATATTACGGTCCTTATAACTGGCATGAATTGCCAAAATACCTTCAAAAACTCGTAATCTCAAAATCCAAAAAAAATATTTATTTTTTAAATATAAGAGGTTTTTATTCCTTTTATAACTATTTTAAATTTATATTTTATTTTTAACTTTTTATTTAAATTTTAAATTTTAAAATTTTTTATTTTATTAGGATTTATGCTTTTTTAATAGTATTTTTATTAATTTATACTAATTTAATAATGATTGCTAACTTAACGATTTTTCTTAATAAAATGTAACATCATAAGATATTTGTGAAAGAGAGAACAAATCTTCCAGGTATACTTGTTTAGTAAGTAAATTCACTCCATCAATTTTATAAATAAATATGTAAACATACTTATTATTTTTGATAAAGTGTAAAGGTATTCAAAATTATTACTAAAGTATATTGATATATCTGAAAAAATCTTTTTTAATATGGTTGATGATTACAATCTAAGGATGTAAATAGGTTAGGTTGGAGCAAAGCACAAGCTTCTTTCTAAAAGTTAAACATTAACTTTAACATGATTTGTTAAGTTTTTTTGCAAATATATCGACACTATAGTAAAGTATTACAAATATACTAACTTTTTATAAATATGTATACTTTTAAAAAAGGATTTGCATTCATGTCAACGCTATCACTTCTCCCCCAAATGACCGTTTAATGCTACATTTCCTCCTTCACCCTACTAGCATTTTACCCATCGTAATCTAAGTTTAGATTTACCTAACCCTAACCCTACCCAAGTCGGGTTTGCTCGGGTTCACACATTGTACGACCCGCAACGATGGTAAATGCATAGGTCAGGGTTTTGACCACGAGCTACTTGCCAGCCCGCCCCGCCCAGGGCAGGATTCGGCTCCTCAGCGCCCTCGCTTTGCTTCTTTTCAAAAATCGCGCCTTTCCCCCTTCATCCATCCTTCGAAATTTCAAAACTCGATTCCTTCGTCTCCAGACCGGAGGAGAATCATCAGAGAATCGGACGATGAGTAGTGCTCCGATGGACGTTGTTCCGCCCCACCGAGAGGAGGCCTCTGCACCCAATGGCATCGTTTCACAGCCTCTTCTCTCCCACATTTCCGCCGCTTCTGCTGCTGATAAAAAAATCCCCGTTTCTGGTATTCTCATTCCCTCTGTTTCACGCATTCTTTCCACTCTATATTTCTATTTCTAATACTCCCTCCCTTCCTCTACATATTCGTCCTTGCAGTCGAAGTTTGCCTCTATACCTCCAGCACTGCCCGGTTTTCAGACGTTCGGGGAGCCGTCGAAAGGTCTCTCTCTGCATCTTGCTCGCACATGTTTTCTTTCCTTCTTTTTTATCTATAAAAATAAAATCAATCTGAGGCTTACAAAGAAATCGTAGATCACTAGATGGGCATTGCAGTAACGGCATAAAGCCATATCAGAACTTTGAAATTTGTAGCTTTCCAAACATAGTATCCGCTTTTCTCGTCCGTTTTAGACTCATAATTTTTTGGTCGAAGAATTTTCCTTTTTCCTTGCTTCACTGTATATGAAGCGTTGATTTTCTCAGATGTTAATCTCTATGCATCTATTGGTGTTGTTATGGTGTTATCAGTTGGCATAAATTATGTTCAGATCAAACACATCGTCATTGAATTGGCATGAATATGATTGCTTCAAACATATTGACTTCATTAAGAGGGTGTGGTGTAAGTGGCTGCAATTTTTTCCAATGGGTGGTTGTGATTTTAAACAAAAATGAGGATCACCAAGTAAAAACCCTTGCTTAAGAGCTTTCATTCCCAAGGATATCCACTTTCTTTCTAATCTTGAAGGTTATTATTTTTTTTTCATACAAATTCTTTGATTTTTCCCCTTATCTCTAAATCTTGTAGGTTGTTATTATTATTATT